>CAOLHI010003365.1:0-182785 GCA_948474755.1 Ctenosaura bakeri | reverse complement strand
TGGCAGTTGGATCTCCTTTTGGTGCTGGCAATGAGGAAGGGGCGTTCATAGCCCAGGAGGGCAGCCGGGGGCAGAGGTAATGCAGAGGACGGTCCTGAATGACCCACCCGAGGAATGGCTGGGGCCAGAGATCAGCCAGTGCCCTCAAGAAGGATGTCAACAAGCTGGAACGTGTCCAGAGGAGGGCAACCAAAATGGTGAAGGGTCTGGAAGCCATGCCCTATGAAGAACGCCTTAAGGAGCTGGGTATGTTTAGTCTGCAGAAGAGAAGGTTAAGAGGGGACATGATAGCCATGTTTAAATATTTGAAGGGATGTCATGTTGAGGAGGGAGTGGGCTTGTTTTCTGCTGCTCCAGAGACTAGGACAAGGAGCAATGGATTCAAGCTGCAGGAAAGG
Source organism: Ctenosaura bakeri (assembly GCA_948474755.1). NCBI lineage: Eukaryota > Metazoa > Chordata > Lepidosauria > Squamata > Iguanidae > Ctenosaura > Ctenosaura bakeri. The sequence goes on along the minus strand of CAOLHI010003365.1, from coordinate 182,387 downwards.
AGATTCCACTTGAACCTCAGGAAGAACTTCCTGATGGTCAGAGCTGTCCGGCAGTGGAATCTGCTGCCTCCATGGAGTGTGGTGGAGTCTCCTTTGGAGGTTTTTAAGCAGGGGCTGGATGGCCATCTGTTGGGAATGCTTTGATGGGTGTTCCTGCATAGCAAGGGGTTGGACTCGATGGCCCCTGGGGTCTCTATCTAGGATTCTAGGATTCTATGAATGGTAGAGCTGGACCTGGGCAGAGCTCTCTTCTGCCTCTCTTGGCTGGCAAAGAGAGGCCTCCAGGGCTTCCTCTGAGAACGCCAAGTGGCCCACGGCATTGCTGGGAGCCCCCTTCTGTTGCCTGAGGACTGAGCCTTTCTGCATGTAAGGGGGGGGGGTTAGCCAGCCACTTTGCCCTCCAAGCCCAGCAATGCCAACCATGTGTGCTCCCTCTCCTCCCGAATGGCATCCTCCTGGTGCTGCTGTCCCAATGGGGCTTCCTTGCGATGCAACATCCTGGCTGGGAAAGCAGGCAAGATGGGAATACATCAGTCCCACTTAAGTCAGTGAGCGGGGCAGGGGGACGCCCTGGGCTTCTGCGTCTGTTTTTCCTTCTGTTTGTGATCCATGCCCAAGTTTGAGGGATGACCAGATCCAAAAGGGCACCATCTCATCTACTTCCTGCTTGCTAGAGAGGAGGGAAGGGAACAGTGGGTCTCCATCCCACCTGCAAATGCTCCATGTTTCTCTGGTCTTTTCCCCTCTCCTCGGACTGACATGAGGGCCCAGCTCACGGCACCTTTTGGACACTCGGTGGAGTGGACCAGATTTGCAACATTTCTTCTCTTTGTTTGTCCCAGGACAGAATCCGTGGCCTTTTGTGCAAATACTCAAGGCGCAGCAGAGTCATAGAATTGGGGAGGCCCTAAGGGCCCATCCAATCCAGCCCCTGCTCACGCACTCCCCAAAGATGGCCATCCTTAGAAGGAAATTCCACTCCCTCTCCAAAATCTGTTCCTCTGTCACACATAGGAGTTCTTCCTCATGTTTAGAGGGAATCTCTTCTCCAATGAGATAAAAAGCAGGTGGAAGTAACAGGTGGAAGGGAGCAACCCCTGTCCCTCTTCCCCACCACATTGTGGGGCGCTTTCCAGGAAGCCTCTCCGGGCCAGTGGAATCTCTGGTGGGCTGGGATGGAGTGCGGACCCCGCACTGGGTGAGAGCATCAGAGGGTGGTGACACCGAAATGACTGCCTGCCCCTTCTTTCTTCTCCCCATCCATGAGAGCCCATGCAGCTTCATGTAGGATGACTGCCCCCTTTTTTCCTTATGACTGGACAAGGTTCCCCCCCACCAGTGCCGTCTCACTCCCAGACCCAGGCAAGGAGATGAGGAGGCCCCTGGAATTCAAGACCTGGAACTCAAGACCCCTGGAATTCCCACTCCTGGAGGGAAAGGGGGCTGTGGGGGGACACCAACCCCAGTGACCGCACCACTCTTGGCTCCCAAAGCTCCCCATGGAAGAAATGCTTTTCCCAGAACAACAAACCGGCCTCCCCACCACTGAGCTTCCATGTGGGCAAATCTCTTCCAGCGAGGAACAGCCCCAAACATGGACCCATTGGGAGGCTGGGAAGCCCCAGGCCAGGGTTTCTGCACTGGTGCTTCTGAGGCTTCCGAATTTGCATATTTCAACAACAACAAAATCTCCTTCGAGGCCAAAGCAAAGAATTGCACCACAGGGCATGTGTCCCTCCTTCCACACCTACCCCCCCCAAAAAAAATCAGACTTTGGGGGACATGCTGGAGCTGGCTTGGCTGTGTTCTTGGGGGCTGTGAAAATCAATGGCTTTCCCATTTTTCCCTGCCCACCAATTCCCTGGGAGGCATCAGAAAATGTGGCAATTTGTGGGAGAAGGGGGCGCGTGTCATCCTTCAGAGGCTTCTTTCTGTGACATCAAGACAAGACAATATTTAGAGCAGAGACACTTTTTAAAAACCCCAAAAGCCTCTTTAGAGTCAGGATACAAGTGGAGCAAACAGAAAACTCATATGGAAGACGGAGCAAGTCTGTTTTCTGCTGCTCCAGAGACTAGGACACCATGGGGCCATGGCTTCAAATTTCAGGAGGAGGGATTCCACCCAAATATCAGGAAGAACTTCTGAGTAGTTCGACAGTGGAATACTCTGCTGCCTGAATGGAGTGTGGTGGAGTCTCTTCCCTCTTTGGAGGTTTTGAAAGAGAGGCTGGGTGGCCGTCTCTCAAAGGGAGGGCTTTGATGGTGTCTTCCTGTGTGGCAGAAGTGGGTTGGAGTCTCTGGGTCTTGTGGTCTCTTCCAGCTCTACGATCTGTGATTCTAACCGATCTGTGATTCTAACCGTTGTGTAAGGTGCACCCTCAGGGAACAGCAGCAGCAGCCACTGCCGTCAAAAAGCCCTGCCAGAGAAGCCGGGAGTTGCTCAGGTATGGTGGGTGAGGAGGTGAAGCCCCCCAGCAGGGCCGTCAAGGATGGACGGGGAACTCCGCAGATAAAATCCCCCAACTCCGCAGCTGGTTGGCACTGGGCTCACCCACACCGGCAAGAGGAACTGGTGGATCTGAAGAATTAAATAGGGGAAAAGGGGGAGAGGGAGAGCACCTGGGAGGCAGGACCTTGGTTCAGCTCTGGCCAGGCTGGAGGGTGCTGCAAGACCCCCAGGCATCAGGCTGCCCTCCTAGCTGGGTCCTGAAGGATTCCCATAGAAACTTCTATGGATACCTGTGGGCGTTGCCAAGTACCCAAGAGCATGCTGCCATGGGTCTGCCATTCGCCTGTGCTTTGGGGACCCACCACTCGGTGACACACTGCCCAGGTGAGGAGCACACCTCGCACGGAGAGCGCAGTCCCCTTCTTACGCTGCTCCGGTGCCCACCCTGGTGTTGCCGTGGCTCTTCTCCTGCGTGTGGCACTGCCCTGGCAGTTTACGTTTGGACGCTGCCACCGCTGTTGCCGGTTGCAATGCGGAGGGCTCAGTCCTGTGCCAGTGGTGCCACAGAGCTCGGCCCTACGCTAGCTAGTGGCGCTTCCCTCCCTCTCGGCGGTTTATCTTTGTGAAGGCTTGTGATTAGCATAACAGTTGATCAGTAAACCTCAGATAGCTGTGGGGAGCCACAAGTTTCGTAGCCCGGCTCTTGAGTGGTTTTGAAACTGCAGCCACGTGCCGAAAACAAAGTTATTTGGCTCTTTCTACCTTGTTTTTCTTCTGGGTCTCCCCCTCCCCCTGGTGTAATACTGTGGTGGGGCCACCGCAGTGCAGAGCGGTGCCTGAGGCTTCCCGGTCCCACAGAAGGAAGTCACAGCGCATCTTCTCTCAGGCTTCGGCAACGTGGGCCTGGGAACCGGCTTCGGGTTTTTTTCTTCTTTTTCCGAAAAGAAGTTATTGTTTTTGTTGTTGCGTGCCATCCAGTTGTTTCCAATTTGCAGTGAACTCAGGGCAACCCCACCGTGCAATTTTGTCGGCAAGATTTGTGGAGAGGAGGAGGTTTGCTTTCCTCTGAGGTTGAGAGAGTGTGACTGGCCCATGTGTCCCAGTGGGTTTCCCACGGCCAAGAGCGGATGCAACCCAGCTCTCCAGAGTCACGGTCCAGTGCTCTTGCGCAAGCAATCTCCAGTGTGTGGGTAATTTGTGACAGGAGTCCGTTTCCAGCCTGTTGTGCCAGAAATCGCTCAGGGCAATGAGGGTGGGCACATCCGGCAGCTGCTTCTCCATCAATAAGGGAATGAACCCCTGTCAGTCCCAGTGGCTGCTTACTGGTAAGCGGAGTTTTGGGGTCCCACTAGAATTCATTACATAGCAACATCATTGTGGTGCCGTATAGTGCAACAGTCACACGAGATTCTGGAGAATGTCACTGCAAGGCAGAAAGACCAGCAGGCCACCTGTTCAGAAACCAGAAGAGCCCTTTCTGTTAACTGTGCCGGATAAACTGACAACACAATGCAGCTTTTACTCTTTGGCTCCCGAGCAGATTATTTTCTTGACCTTTTTCGGACTACCCGTCCCAGATCCTCAGCCAGGTGGAGTCAATGTCTGGGGCATTTTGGGAACAGTAGTCTAAAATGGTCACATCTCCAAGCATCAGAGGTTTTGCATTTTGGAAGGTGTTGGAGAAACACCAGCAGGTTACAGGCAAAAAACACCAGGGCCCCCTGTCTGTCCGTCCGTCTGTCCATCCGTCTGTCTGTCTGTGGCAAGGCAGTGGCGACTGCCCGAGATAACACCTCTTCTCCCAGCATCACACATTTGAGCATTGTGGATTTGTTCTGCTGCTGTTGGGGGTGTACAATGGTTGGAGATAAACCTCTGAACTGCCTTAATGTGTGAGAACTCCATTTCTTGGGAACCTTGGCTAGTAGCTACCAGAGCCAATCTTTTTTGGGGAAAAATCCTTTAAATGTTGTGGCAACGGGTGTGCACATTCACTGATCATCACTTGGGGAGGAAGAGCAAAAGCTGCCTTTCCTCCTCATGATGAGCTCAAGGAGATTGTCCTAAACTGGAATTTGAGGGTCCCATGTCTTTTTGAGTTGACAGGAGGAGTCATTCAAAAGCAGAATGGGTGTGTAGTTGTATAAGGGACCCCACACATGGGTTTCAGCTTGTGGCACAGGGGCTTTAAACGATGGTTCACGTTCACCGGCTCCGTCCTTGCTGAAAGAGGCAAAGGTAGCATCGTGCCACCCAGGTGGGAAGAAGGGGAGGGCGACAAGGCAAGGGGTGTGTGTATCTGTGGTGTCTGTGTGTGTCTGTGCGCATGGGCGGGCACACAAGTGGAGAACACCCTTTGGGAAGCCGCAGCATCATTTACTGTAAGAGATCCGGCGGGAGGGCTGCAGATGCAAAGCAGGACCTCTATCTCTCCCATCTTGATTGGCAGTGATGATAATGTTTCTTTAACTTCTTTTTTTTTTGTATTTTATTTGCTTAAAAACACCTAAGGTGTTTGCACCAACTGGAAGCAGAGAATGTCTGCTCTTCTGAGAATCCAGGAGCTGCCGCTGCACGCTGCGACCACACACAAACACACTGATCGGAGATAGCAGAGCAAACGGTTGTGTTTCCTTCAGACCCAGGTCGGCTGTGGCATAACCTCTGTGCCCATGTGGCTTGCCCAGGTCACAGTCATGGGTGAGCGGGTAGCTGCAAAAGGGTGGCTGTCTGGGCACCGACTGGTTCTCCGAGAGCCGTCAGAGAGGTACTGCCATGAGGGGGTCAATCCAACCCATACACTGCTTTGTAAATACCCCCCCCCAAAAGCCCGTTAATGCAAAAAGGCCCTCCGTGGTGTAGCCAGAAGTCAGCCTTTGCTCCCCAGCTCCACAGAGACAGCTGAATATCTAGATTTCTGTCACGGCTCCCAAATCAACTGCCTAAAATCTGGCTGCATCAAGATGGGAGAGGCACCTTTTTTGGCACTCACCCGGTGGCGGGACTGCCCTGAGTGAAGAAGAGTGCTGCTTCTCCTGGGGGCCACAGCACCCACCTTGGCATGAGTTGCACAAAACCACCAGGAGTGTGGCTGCTGTTCCCTGTCTCCAACAAGTTACTGTGTGGTTCCCCTGCAGACATGCAAAAAAGTATATGCTGTTTGGACAACAGCTTCGGGGGATGTGCGCGCATGCGTCTTAAAATAATCTCCCTATTTTACCATGGATTGTACCCATCACAGGTGCATTGTAAGGGTTCTGGTCCGTGATTAAGTCCTTGAAAGATTCTGCCTGCCAGAATCCTGGGCTTGACCCAGTTCTTTGCAGAATCCTGTCCAGTACCTCAGGGCCAGGTGACTGCTCCGATGGAGGGCAGGTGGAGTGGCCCTGGAGCCAGCTATATAAGGGCTGGGGGTTTTCTGCAGCTTTGACTACAGTAATGGGGGGGGAGCCGAGCCGAGCCGAGCCGAGCCGAGCCGAGCCGAGCCGAGCCGAGCCGAGCCGAGCCGAGCCGAGCCGAGCCGAGCCGAGCCGAGCCGAGCCGAGCCGAGCCGAGCCGACCGAGCCGAGCCGAGCCGAGCCGAGCCGGCCGGCCGGCCGTGCCTGCCTGCCTGCCTGCCTGCCTCCTCTCTCTGGTGGGCCTGACCCTGCTGACCCCTGAACTTGCACCTCGGCCTCTTTTCTGGACCTGCCTCTGGCCCTATGGACTGCAGTTACCCGGTAGGCTTCTCCTGCCTTGAACCCTTGCTGTGTCTTGCCCTCCTGCCTGTCTCTTGGGCCTGCCTCTGCCGTGCCTTGGACCCCGATGTGTATGCAGCGGAAGGAGGGAGATGTCTCAAAGGGACAAATGATGTTTGTGGAGGGTGGGGCATCCCTTTCTTTGGCGGTTGCATTATGGCCATCTTTTGGTGGGTGCTTTAGCTGGGTATTCCCGTGTGTTGGGTGTTGGGTTAGATGCCCCCCATGGGGATCCCTTCCCACCTTGTTTCTGAAAATGGGGTGGAACTGAACAGTCTTCCATGGGGGGACCCCAACTGAATCTTCCCTCCCTCTCTTCCAAACTTAGCGGTGCTCCAGGATCCCCCAAACCTGGATGGTGCCCCACACCTTGCCGAGAGCCTCGGCCTCCTTATGTTGCAGGCCTGCAGACACAGCATCTCCAGGAGCCCTTTGGGGGGGGGCCACCCCCAGATGGGTGTTGTGGGCCCAGAGGGCTCCCGTGGGCATCTTGACTCAGGTCTTTGAAGGTCCAGAGCTGCACAGCTGGCAGATTTTTGAGCTGCACAGAGACCTTTTTGCCCGTAAAACATTCCTTAAAACGAGTCAGCCAAAGAAGTGAAATTCTGCATGTTCTGTTTACATCATCACCGCCACGGTTGCTGCTGCTACTCTTCTTGGAAATAACTGGGGTTTTAACACATTTATTTATTTCTCTATTTATTTTTGTTTGAAACCATTGTTTGGCTGCCCAGAAAAAATATTCACCGGGAGGTGGGTGTGCATTTGTGTGTGTCGTCCCCAGCGCTCCCTGCTTGTCTGTCAAAGGAACCCTATAAAAGACTCCACAATTTCCAGGATTGTGGCATCGCGGAACAATTGTGCCAGATCCCGGGAGGCTTCCCGTTGCCCCCCACCCCGACAGCAGCAGGGATTTCCAGGGGGCAAATCTCCTGCCGCCGAGCCGTGACGCCTCTCTGCCCCTTGGGTCTCCCGGAGCGGTGGGGCCAAATCTGCCACGGAGGGACGCCGAGCATGTGCAGAGTGTCCTTGGCTGGGCACCGTGGACAGGGGGAAACAGGCGGATGATGTAAAAGCAGGCGGGCAAGGGGCTTCTCCAGGCCAGAGAGGACAACCCGGTGGGGGGATGCTCTGAAACCCCCTGATCGGAACGGCTGGGAGTGCGGCCTCTGCCTCCTTATATGCGTATATATACCCCTCCCAAAATACCCACGCCCTGATAGGATGAGCAAACCCCTCGTCATGTCCTCACCCCCCCCCCGGCCAGTGACGGAGGGCTGCTTCCTCCCCGGCAAAGATGTTTCCTGTTGATAGGGCCCAAGAAGGGGGCAGCCCCTGGGGGGAGAGGGGGGAGAAGGGAAGGAGGCTGGACCCTGGCGCCCCCTCCTCCGATCTTGGCCCCTGGGCGGCCTGGGGCGCTCCAGGCCACTCGCCTCCGGCCAGCAAGAGGGGCAGCTGGAGGGGGACAAGGGGGGTGCCCGGAGAGAAGACGCCCCCCAGATTAACTCAGCCGGCGACTCCGATCCGAGCTCCGGCCGGACCACCTCCTGCCGGGCGCAGGAGCCCCGACGGCGGGCACAGGCGGGCGGGAGAGGGGACCCCTGATCCCCCCAAGGTTTGGCCCGCGGGGACCCCCCCTCCGCTCCCAAGTCCTCGGACAGCCCAGGAGGGGCTCGGCCGGCCCTGGGGGTCCCGCGGCGGCTCCCCTCTCCTCCTCGGGCCGGGGTCGGCGGCGTCTCCGACGGCATCGATTGGGGGGCGGCTTCCCCTGCCCCTCGCATTGCCCCGTCGGCACGAGGGGACCCTGAACCCGCCCCCCAAGAAGCCCCGATCGCTCGCTCGCTCCCTCCTGGACCCGAAGGCGCCTGCGGGGGTCGCCGGCCGGTCGGCCTGAGGACGGCGGAGGGGCCGCGGGAGGGTCCCAGGAGGCCTCCGGGCGCCTGCCGCCCCCTGCCGCCCCGCCGAGCCCCCGATCTCCGGGGAGGGGGGGGTCTTCCCGCTCCCGCCCGGGAGGAAGGCGGAGGGGGGGCCGGGGGTCGCCCTGCCCCGCGGCCCCCGACGATCGCCCCCCGCCCGGGTCAGGGGAACGAAGGGGGATCGGCCGAGGGGCCGGCCGCTCCCGAAACTGCAAAGCCCAGGATTCCAGAGGAGGTTGGAAGTGGAATCATCGCGCTGTAACAGGCTCGTGCGGAAGTGGCCATCGCTTTCCCTGGACTCGGTCAGGCGGCTCTCGGGTCGCCCGTCGGAGGGGAGGGGGCGAGCTGGAGGGGGGAGCGGAGGGCGCAACCCCAGCGGGATCCAGAGGCTGCGCCGCCGCCGCCGCCGCCTCCGATCCGCCTCCAAAGATGCGCCGCCGCCGCCGCTTTCGGGGGAATTCCGCGTCCTTCTCGGTGAGAATCAAAATCCTGGAAAGCGGCCCCCGGGGGGTCCCTTCCCCCGCCGCCCCTTCCTTTTTGCGCCGCCCGAGGGACGATGCGCGCGATCCTCTCCCGGAAAAAAATCCTGGAAAGCGTGTTTTGAGAATGTTTTGCAAACATGAAAAATGCAAAAAAATAAAATATTTTTTTTTAAATCAGGAATCCTCTTTTCTGCCCCACCAGGGCCTATAGCGGGAGGATTCCTTTTTAAACTACGGTGTGGACCCCCTCCCTCGCCCTCCATTGGGCGCTCCTGATTCTGTCGGCGTCCAAAATGCCGCCTGAAGACACCCTTGCAAGACCATGTCCGCGCTGGACTGTTATAGCGCTATTATTCCACTGTCCACCTCCTGTGGAATCCTGGGGTTTGCCTTGAGGTTTGAGGCCCCTCCCTAAACGGCAAACCCCAGGATTCCATAGGATGTGGGCAGTGGAATAATAGCGCTATAACAGAGCAGTGCGGAAAGGCCCCAAGTTTCCTGGCTGTTTTTGGGCAGCTAAGCTTTGTTAAGACTGTTTGTGCAAATATTTTATATGCAAACCTCTTCATTCTAATTTTCTTTTTTTCCTCTGGCTCCTCCCTTCCTGTAGGCATCAGAGAGTCCCCCCAGCAGCCCCCCAAGTCCCCCTATCCTCTGGCGGGCTCGGGTTCAAACAGAGCAAAAGGATAAGCACCCAACCCACTTGGAGGGGATGAAGCATCAGGGGCTGGGCTTACTTCTGAGTAGGCACAGGGCTCCTCCAAGGGGCCCCTTCCAGGGAAGGAGAAGGGGCTTCACCCCACACAAATGTGGAGGGCTGACTGTATTTTCCTCCTGCTGCAAATTATAATGACACCCTATTCCTCCCATGCCAGGCGGACAGGTGGTAAGGGAACTTTTGAGCCAAAAAAGGTGATTGGAATGGGCAGGGCATGCCACCTAGTGGCTTGTGGGCCACAAGCCGGCTGATTTGGCAGCCAAGAAAGCCAACGCGATTCTTGGTTGCGTCGATAGGAGTCTGGTGTCCAGATCAAGGGAGGTAATAGTCCCACTCTATTCTGCATTGGTTAGGCCTCATCTGGAATCCTGTGTCCAGTTCTGGGCACCTCAGTTCAAGAAGGATGTCGACAAGCTGGAGCGTGTCCAGAGGAGGGGGACCAAAATGGTGAAGGGTCTGGAAGCCATGAAGCCATCTAAGGAGGAGTTGAGGGAGCTGGGGATGTTTAGTCTGCAGGAGAGAAGGTTAAGAGGGGACATGATGGCCATGTTTAAATATTCGAAGGGATGTCGTGTGAAAGATGGAGCAAGCTTGTTTTGTGCTGCTGCAGAGACTAGGACAAGGAGCAATGGATTCGAGCTGCAGCAAAGGAGATTCCACTTGAACCTCATGAAGAACTTCATGACAGTCAGAACTGTCCAGCAGTGCTGCCTCAGAGTGTGTTGAAGTCTCCTTCTTTGGAGGTTTTTAAGCAGAGGCTGGATGGCCATCTCTTGGGTATGCTTTGATGGGTGTTCCTGCATAGCAGGGGGTTGGACTGGATGGCCCCTGGGGTCTCTTCCAACTCTAGGATTCTATGATTTTTCCCTGATGGAGGCTGCACACAATAGGCAGGTATTCACCAGGTAGACACATAAATGGGAACAAGGAGAAAACTCTTCTGCCTTATTTTTGACACTCTGCTTCAGCACCAACACCATTCAGGCCAGTTCCACACTAGACTGTTATAGTGCTATTATTCCACTTTCAGCATCCTGTGGAATTCTGGGGTTTGTAGTTTCCTCTGGCTGAGAATCCTAAATACCACTCCTTAAGCTACAAAGCCCAGGGTCCCATAGGAGGTTGAAAGTGGAATAATAGCACTATAACAATCTAGTGCAGACATGGCCTCAGCTAAAAGCCACTTCAGCACAAAATATCCTCAGGCCACCGGTCTCCATCCCTTTCCTCCTCCTCCTCTCTAGTTCTGGCTTTAAGAAACCCAGGATTTGGCCTGGGAAGAGAATGGAACCTCTGTTCATGCACAGAATATTCACCAAAACTCAAGCACGTCCTGACAATCTGAAAATGCTGCCCAAGCAAGTGAGCGCTTCACACCTCGTCAGCAGCACAGTTTTCAAAATATGCTGACATGAGCCAGAGTCGCTTTTTCCGTCAAAGCAAACTGAGCGAGAAGATAAACCTGTGGAACTTCCTGGCTCTATTTAATTATATTTTATACAGACGGTTCCAGGTTTTTTGGAAGCATTCCCGCACAACAGCCCCAGAAGGTAGTACAGTCCTGATAGGCTGCAGATGAGAGGGCTGAAACAAGGGGCAGCCGTGGGTCTTTCCCTGGCAAGATGTTGGCATCCACTGGACGGAAATTCCAGGACAGAAGTGACACCAGCAGCACCCAGACCAAGACAAGCAAGAGGCCAAACCTATCTTTCAGTGTAGTTTCACCCTCTTTTCCTATTATATTGTGTTCGTTTATTCAGTTTTGTGCTGAAAATCCCAGTTTCTAGAGAAAAGTGGGATATAAAACAAAATAAGCCTTTCCTTACCTGTTCTTGGCACTTCCTCGATTGCTCACAAAGGCAAAGTCAGCCGCGCCGCTCCTCTTCTGCTCTTTCTGCCCTGCCTCCCTTCCTTTCTTTTGCTCCCCCCACCATTTTTATCTCTTGCTCGGCTCCTACCCCTCGCCTCCTTTGGGACCTCCAATCTCTCTCTCCCTCTCTCTCTGTCCCCTTTCCTTTCAGCGCTGCCTCTCTCTCCATTATTCCCCTCGGGGTACTTGTGGGCTTTGCCATACAAGGGCCGGCGAGCCACCGTTCCACCATTTCCTGGGGGACAGATCTGGTTTCCTCCCTCCGGCTGCCTCCCTGACGGAGTTCTGCTCTGCCTCTCTTGCCCACCGGCCGCTGCCGCCTCTGCCTTTCTTGCAGCCAGAAGGACCTGCCAGCAGACACTGCAGCGGCCTCTCCTCTGCCCCCCAGTTTTGGGAACAAGCGACATTCATTGACAGTCAGCCCTCCACATTTGCGGGTTTCACTTTTGCGGGTTTGATTATTCGTGGATTATTTGTTGTCACCTCTGCTTCCTTCCTGTGCCATTTTTAATAGGGACTGCAAGCCTCAACGGGGTTTGTTAAATCCCCATTGCAGATGCTGTGCGGCAGCAGTGGAGGTAGTCATAAGCCCCCACCGGCCCCCCACTTCTGCCTTGGGAAGGAACCCTGATGCCTCAAAGGAACCCACAGTGGATTGAATCCGTGATCATACTTTTTTGTGTGTGTCAAATATGGTTTGGGAGGGCCTGGAGTTATTCATGGTTTTTCCACTTTCATGGGGGTCCTGTGCCCATAACCCGAGCAAATGTAGACTGTGTTTGATTTCCCAGAGAGGTCCAAGTTAAAAGCTGCTCTTACTTCTAGCACCAAATACACACACACACATACACACACACTTCCTTCCCCACAGTTCTTTCTTTCCTCATTATGGGGCATTTTGGGCTGCTGAGGATGGGATGCCCTACTTTTCTGAAACTGTGTTTTAAACTGCCCTTAATTAATCCTATTTTAATCTTGTTTCATGCTTTCATTTTGTGTTCCCCTATTTAATACTACAAATCAATCAATCCATAATTTCTATTCTCAGAGGCTCAGCCCTCCGCACATTCCATGGGGTGTTTGGGCAGCTTGCTCCCTGAGACAACTTTGCACATGCTCAAGGGCACATGTCCTTGTACTGCGACACGACTCGTCTTCTGAATCAACGTTGCAATTCTTCGCAAGCGCTGCCTTGTGGCAGCGAGATGTGATGTAGGCAAATGCTTCTGCGCATATACAGACTCCACAGATATTTGGGAGCAGGGCTTGCTGAGAAAAAGAGAAGGAGCCACAAGGGCAAGAACTTTCTGTCTGTGGCCACCAAAGAAGTCTCTGCTTCTGTTGGCAAAGGCAGTGGTCACTACCGCTGTGGCAAAAAGCCTGATAATTTTAGCAGCTTGTTGCATTTGGCTTTGGATATTCCTGGAGGGGTTGCTGGAACGCTAAAGAGGGAGGGAGTTTTGGAAGGGCCTTTGAGTGGGAAACCATGGGGGTGGCAGCTGAAAAGCCCTGGGAGCAGCCAAAAAAAGGTGGACCCTCCCCAGCGCTTTGGGGCCACTGAAGCCTCCTCGTCCCAGCTGGGTCGACTTGCTTTGTGCCAACCTGGGCGAGGAGAAGCGGCTGCCTCGTGCCTTCTCCCCAGATAGGACACAATGCCGCTGCCTCCTTCTCTTCTTCCACCCCCCCCCTCCGCTGCCAAACAATGGCCGGTGAGCTTTGCCTCCAGCTCAGGCATCCACTTTTGCTTCTGCCCAAAAGTTAAAAATGGAAACAGCACTTTTCTTTCTTTAAAGAAGCCAAGCCCCAAATAAGGCCATGCCCGAGTGCCCTGGATTCCTCCGACTTATCTCTTGGGAAGGTTGCCCGCCAAAGGCCCCTGGTGGGGGGCACAGGGACGGCCACTCCTGGTGGCTCCCCCCATCCAGGAAAGGCTTAAAAGGGACCTGCAGAGCCCCCAGGCCCCCATTTGTCTGCTTGATAGCCGAAAGCCGGCCACCCACCCTCCGCTGGGCTCTTCTTCTCACGCGTGGTGGACAGTTCTTTCCCGGGGCAACAATGGAAGCCATCAAGAAGAAGATGCAAATGCTGAAGCTGGACAAGGAGAACGCCATCGACCGCGCCGAGCAGGCCGAGGCTGACAAGAAGGCTGCCGAGGACAAATGCAAGCAGGTTAGGGGGCAAGGGAGGTGTGGGGCACAAGGACACGGCTGCCGCTGGGGCCATTTCCGCGCTACAGTGTTGTAGTGCTGTGATTCCACTTTCAACCCCCTATGGAATCTGGGGGTGGGGGCATTTAGGATTCTCAGCCAGAGAGAATCCTAATTCTCAGAATTCCACAGGATGTTGAAAAGGGAATAATAGCACTATAACATAGTGTGGAAATGGCCTGGGACACTCATGGGGCACTCAACCACCATGTTTGAGGCTGTTGTAAAAAGCCCCACCGTGTTCTTACTCTCTTACTCTCTGGAAAGCAATAGATCTTTCCCTTGAGAAGTCGGAGACCGAGAAGCGACTGCTGGCCACTTGGCTGCCCGGCTGACACAAACTTTTGAGCAGTCCAAGAATGTGAGGATTTTGAGCTTCTGGTATTAGAAGCTTCCTCGATGGGCAATGACAAATTTCCTGCCAACAGTTACCAGCTTCCTCCGGCGAGCCCCTCCAGAGAGAACTGAGGAAGGGGGTTCCGGACAAAATAACTCCTCTCCTCCTGCCCCTGCTTTCCAAAAGAAGGGGAAGCGGGGAAGAGGAGCTGACCGGCGGACTTTGCAGATGAGGTCATGAGCTGGGCGGCCAGGAAGGGATTAGGAGGTGCTTAGCTGGACCCTTCGGAGGCCGAGGCCCAGCACGGTGCCGGGCTTAGCACTGACCTTTTGGGCTGCGGTCCAGCTGGCACCGCTCGGGGGTCCTCATTGGCCTTCCCTCTCCCCCTCTGCACTCCTCGGGCACAGAGAGACCCCCTCCCTCCCATCCCTTGGCTACCCCACTTCCATGGCCGCTCCACACCCCCCGGGGCCCTCGGGCTCCTCCCGTGTGGGGTGGGTGCTCCGTTAGCTCCAGAGGAGGCTGCCATGGGTACCGCCCATGATGTGCTCCTCCGACTAAAATGGGGCCTGCCTCCCACTGAAACCCCTTTGCACTGGTTTCTGGCCTCAGCTACCCACCCCTCAGTCCGGGAGGGGGGTGTCCTTCTCTACTGAGCTGTGGAAAGGGGAGGGATTGGGGACTTGGCCCACCAAGACAGTGGCCACAGCGTTAGATCCTTGGGCCCCTCTCCGTTTCTCTCTCTCTCTCTGTACCGAAAAGATGCTCTCCATCTCCTGCCCCTCTCCTCCCGTTTCCTGGATGAAAACAGGAAACTATTAATGAAAAAGAATAGGCAAACTGGGAGAAGCTCTTGTAGTTTGCTTTTGCCTGAGCCTCCTGGGAAGGACAAAGCTTCATTCCCTCTTCTCCTCTCCCCACTGATGGATGCATGGAGTGAAAACTACTTTTTGCATTTCGAAATCAGCTCACAGCCTCTGAAGAAAGGGAGAAAGTGGGAGGAATGGAGAGGAACTGGGACGTTTTTAAAACAGCTGAAAAATTAGAACGGCAGAGGGTTAACTAGAGAAACAAGTTGTCAGCCGGGGTGGAGGGGCTGGAATTGTGCCCCCCACTCCTGGGGTGGTCGTGGATGCCCAGCAGCACCGGGTTCAGCCTAGAGCAGCAGTTCTCAACTTGTGGGTCACGACCCCTTTGGGGGTTGAATGACCTTTTCACAGGGGTCGCCTAAGACCATTGGAAAATACGTATTCCGATGGTCTTAGGCTCCATTCCCTCCTCGGTGGTGGTGCGCAAGCGCGAGCCACGTGCTTGCGCTTTCCTGCCCCCTGAAATTGCTCCCCTTCTCTGCTACAGGGAGAATCTCCCGTCTGACGGGCCAGCTTGGGGGGGCAGCGGCAGCACAGGAGCCAGGTCCCCTCCTCACAACAGCCCCTGCCCCACTCGCCATGGAGGGGGGCACTGTGGAAGGGCCGGGGGGCCGCAAGGTGGTGCTTTTCTGGGGGGGCGAGCTGCGCCCGGTGCAAAAGACAAAATCGCTGGGATTCCTCCCCCCCCCAGCCAGCGTCGACACTCTGGAAACTTTTCCCACACTGCCCCCTCCAGCGGAAACAAGAGCAAAGCAAAAGTAGAGCCTGGGTGGGGGGTTCTCGGAGTTTTTTCCCGGGGGAGACGCATGGCTCCTCTTTCCCTCTCTGCCCACCCCCCACCCCCGTTCCTGGCCGGTGAGGTGGCCTTTGCTGGGAGGGGGAGACATTGTAAATAATAAATAAATAATTTTATGGTTGGGGGTCACCACAACATGAGAAGCTGTATTAAAGGGTCACGGCATTAGTAAGGTTGAGAACCACTGACCTAGAGGGTCTGGGCTTAGAAAGGGTTTCCTCCACTCCAGGACAAGAGGCGGCTTCTCTTTGCTGGGAGAGCTCAGAATAGCTCTGTCTTAGGGCCTTTCCGCACTAGACGGTTATAGTGCTATGACTCCACTTTCCTATCCTATGGAATCCTGGGGTTGGCAGTTTAGGGAGGGGCCTGGCCAGGATTCCACAGGAGGTTGAAAGTGGAATCATCGCGCTATAACAGACTCGTGCGGAAATGGCCTCGGGCTCTTTGCCCGGGTGCTCTAGGGGGGCTGAGAAGGTCTTGGGGGGGATTTTGCCAGGCAATGCCTCTCTGCTTCCTCCCCTCCCTGGGTGGGAAGCCCAGGGCCATCTGGTTCCCTTATCGCAAGCCACTTGCCCCAGATGACAGCCATGTCCCCCCCCTCACCACAGAGGGGCACCACCGGCCTCTTGGTGGGATATAAATAGCTGCCCTGGTTTTATGTGGGAGGGGGAGGAGGGGGAGCAAAATCCTGGCCCCTGTTGCAATAGTGGGGGGGATTGGGGCAGCTTAGCACCCCAAGGCGAGAAGGGAAGGAGAGGGAATCCAGCTGCCCCACCAGCCCCCTCCCCACCCCACATTGTGGGGTCCCAGCCTCTGCAAAATGCTGCTTCTTTTCTGCGGAGGAAAACCGGCCCAAAGCGCCAGCCGGCTGGGGGGATTTTTCGGGGGGGGTCCCCTTTCTCCTTGGGTGCCCCCCTCTTTTGCCACGAAGGGCCACCAGAATGACCGGTGACGGAGCCCACAAAAGGCATCCCTGGGGGGCAACCAGGTGCAGGAGGGCTCCCCCCAAGGAGCTGGGCGTGGGTGCTGGAAGAGGGGGCCGGTCCCTCTCCGGGAGGCTCCTGGGGCACCAGAGGGGAGACCGAGGGAGACAGACAGCCCCCCCTCCCAAAGGGCTTCTCCCCAAAGCCGGGTCTGTGTGTGTGTGTGTGTGTGTATCTGGGAGGGAGACAGGCATCGCCCTCCCTCCCCTCCAGAGAGGATGCTCTGGTCACCCCGGCCCCCTCGCCCACCCTCCGATGGGGTGTCGGGGGTCTTCGGGCTTGAGGGGGCGCCGATAGAAGGAGCCCCCCTGGAGACAGGTGCAGGGAAACTCCCCTTTTCGTTGGGGAGATAAAGTCGGGGGGGTCGAGGCTAGCCAGGGAGGGGTCGGGGCAAGGTGGGAGCCCCAAGGGTCGCCCCAGGAGCCCCCCTCGGTCTCCAGATAGAGGATGTCTCTTGGATCCGGGCTGGGCCGGGGGGCTGGGGCCGTCAGACCCCCGCCGGCCCCGCTGGGAAGCCCAGGGAAGAGATCCAGGGGCCGATCCCGGGGGCGACCCCCACCCACCCAGGTGGGGCAGGGGGGCATTGGGCAAGCGGCGGAGGGGGCCATCCGGGACCGGGACCCCCGCTCCTAGAGTCATAGAAATGTAGAGTGGGAAGAGACCCCAGAGGCCATCCAGTCCAACCCCCTGCCATGCAGGAAAATTTTTTAAAAAACCCGCTCCTAGAGTCATAGAAATGTAGAGTGGGAAGAGACCCCAGAGGCCATCCAGTCCAACCCCCTGCCATGCAGGAAAAAAATTTAAAAAAAACCCGGTCCTAGAGTCATAGACGTGTAGAGTGGGAAGAGATGCGCGGGGCCGGTGCGCATCCCGTCCTGGGCCGGGGGTCTGACGCCCCCTCCCCATTTCCCGGGCAGGTGGAGGAGGAGCTGGCGGCGATGCAGAAGCGGCTGAAGGGGACGGAGGACGAGCTGGACAAGTACTCGGAGGCGCTGAAGGACGCGCAGGAGAAGCTCGAGCAGGCGGAGAAGAAGGCCACCGACGTGCGTGGGGGGACGGGGGGCGCCAAAGACCCCCATGCAAGGCTGAGACCCAGAGAGAGACAGAGAGAGAGAGCGGAGCGCCCACCCCGCCGGCGAGGGCGCGGGGGATGCGGGCGTGGCACTCTGCACGGGCGCAGGGGCCCTCTTGCTCCGCCCCCTTCCCGCCCCGATGACGTCAGCCCCCTCCCTCCCCCGGTTCCCGCCCTGCCCGCCTGGCCCGGAGGCCGGAAGGGAGCGCCCAGCCAGGCGGTGGAAGCGAGGAGGATGGCGGCGGCGGCGACGGGCTCGCTGGAGGCGGTGAAGCGCAAGATCCAGGCGCTGCAGCAGGAGGCCGACGCGGCCGAGGATCGCGCGCAAGTCCTGCAGCGGCAGCTGGAGCAGGAGCGGGAGCTGCGCGCCCAAGTGAGCCCCGGCCTTCCTCCTCCTCCTCCTCTTCCTCCTTTTCTCTTCCTCCTCCTCCTCCTCCTCCTCCTCCTGCGCTGCAGCTCTCGGGGTCTCCCCGGCGGACCCCCCGCGCCTCTCTCTCTGCCTCTCCGGCTCTCTCTGCCTCCGCGCAGGTAGGGCGCCATCCGGGCACCCGGGGTGGGGGGGCTCCTGGAGGGCAGCCAGACGGTCCCCGCTCACCGCCCCTCTCTCTTCTCCCCCGCCCAGGCGGAGGCCGAGGTGGCCGCCCTGAACCGCCGCATCCAGCTGGTGGAGGAGGAGCTGGATCGCGCCCAGGAGCGCCTGGCCACCGCCCTGCAGAAGCTGGAGGAGGCCGAGAAGGCGGCCGACGAGAGCGAGAGGTGAGCCGGGGGGGGGCGGGGGGCGTTGGGCAAGCGGGGGAGGGGACGATCCGGGACCGGGACCCCCACTCATAGGGTCATAGAAATGTAGAGTTGGAGGAGACCCCAGAGGCCATCCAGTCCAACCCCCTGCCAAGCAGGAACACCCTCAAAGCCCTCCCGACAGATGGACATCCCAGCCTCTGCTTAAAAACCTCCAAGGATGGAGGAGACTCCACCACACCCCATAGAGGCAGCCGATTCCACTGCCGGACAGCCCTGACTTTCAGGAAGTTCTTTCTGAATTTCAAGTGGAATCTCCTTTCCTGCAGCTTGAATCCATTGCCCCTTGTCCTGGTCTCTGGAGCAGCAGGAAACAAGCTTGCTCCATCTTCAACATGACATCCTTTCCAATATTTAAACATGTCCCCTCTTCACCTTCTCTTCTGCAGACTAAACATCCCCAGCTCTCTAAGTCTATCCTCATAGGGCTTCATGGCTTCCAGGCCCCTCACCATTTTGGTTGCCCTCCTCTGGACTTGCTCCAGCTTGACCATGTCCTTCTTGAATTGGGGTGCCCAGAACTGGACACAGGATTCAAGATGAGGTCTAACCAAAGCAGAGTAGAGTGGAACCAGTACCTCCCTCGATCTAGACACCAGACTCCTATTGATGCAGCCGAGGATTGCATTGGCTTTCTTGGCTGCCGCATCACACTGCTGGCTCCTGTTCAGCCTGTGGTCTATGACGACTCCTAGATCCCTTTCACACGTCCTGCTATCCAGCCACGTGTCCCCCATCCTATATTTCTGTATTCCATTTTTTCTACCTAAGTGCAGGACCTTCCACTTCTCTCTGTTGAATTTCATTTTGTTAGCCTTGGCCCAGCTCTCCAATCTGTCCAGGTCATTTTGAATTTTGATCCTCTCCTCCTCCTCCTCCTCCTCCAGGGGCATGAAGGTGATTGAGAACCGCGCCATGAAGGACGAGGAGAAGATGGAGATCCAGGAGATGCAGCTGAAGGAGGCCAAGCACATCGCCGAGGAGGCCGACCGCAAGTACGAGGAGGTGAGCCCACCGGGGGGGGGGTCATCTTGGGTCATCGGGGCCTTTTTGGAGGGTGTACCCTGACCCCCTCCTCCCCCTCCCCAGAAGGCATCCAGTCCCTCCTCCTCCTCATCCAGGGCCAAAGGGGCTCAGAGGGGCTGCCTTTCCAGGGTCACACCAGTCTTTGGGGTTTGGGGAACTGTATCTCCTCCTTTTCCTGGGTGTGAGTTTTGGGAGACGGTCTCAATCCTGCTTTTGCTTGGAACACATCGCTTTCCTTACCCTCCCTAAGGCCATTTCCGCACTAGCCTGTTACAGCGCAATGATTCCACTTTCAACATCCTCTGGAATCCTGGGGTTTGCAGTTTCGGGAAGGGACGACTGGGACCCCAGGATTCCAGAGGATGTTGAAAGTGGAATCATCGCATTATAACAGGCTAGTGCGGAAATGGGCTAAGACTCGAGTTTTTCTCACAACCGGACCGCCTTCGGGGTTCTGAGCCACCCTGTGCCGGTAGCTCAGCAAAGACGCTTTCAAAGGCAGCCCAAAATCATGCTGGATCATCGAGTCAAATGGTCCAACTCAAAGTCCAGCCCACCGCCTGACCGTTCGGTCCTGGGCTGTGGTCTTGCTGGGCCCAAAATGGCCTTTTCCGGGGCCATTTCCACACTAGACTGTTATAACGCTATTATTCCACTTTCAACCTCCTCTGGAATCCTGGGGTACCCTTGAGACCCCTCCCTAAACTGCAAACCCCAGGATTCCAGAGGAGGTTGAAAGTGGAATGATAGCCCTACAACAGTCTAGTGCGGAAGGTTTTTTTCCCCTCTCCTGCCCTTGCCGGCACGGATGGGAGAAACGGAGCCAGGGGTGCTGGGACTTTGCCGGACCCCTTGCTGTTTGCTCCCCCTTTCTTCAGACCAAGCACTAGGTAGCCAGCTCCCAACCCTCCTTTGTTGCTCTCTTTACAGGTTGCCCGTAAACTGGTCATTCTGGAGGGGGAACTGGAAAGAGCTGAAGAGCGGGCTGAAGTCTCTGAACTGTGAGTGGCCATCATTTGAAAACTGCCTCCAAGTGTCCGTTGCAGCCCCTGGGGAGGGCAAGATGGGGTGGTGAGATGGGGTGGGCGAGGGAGGGCAAGGGCGAGATGGGGTGGAAGATTTAAAGAGGTTGGTGGGTAGAAATAGGGCGTGTGCAAGTGAGCGGGAATTTAAGTGGCAAAGTCCCTTTCTGGAGGGAGGTCGCTGACCGCACGGCTCCCCTTCTGCTTCCTCCAGGAAATGCAGCGACCTCGAAGAGGAGCTTAAGAATGTCACCAACAACCTGAAGTCGCTGGAGGCTCAGTCGGAGAAGGTGGGAAGCCCTCCACGGTTCCGCTTTTGGTTTTGAACTGTACAGTCGGGGCTGGGAGAAGAGAGACCCCCTCCCCTCCCTTGGGGCTCCTGCTAAGTGAATGGCCACGGTGGTTCCTCTCCAGCCCCGGGCCCAATCTCACCTGCTCCTCTGCTGGGTTCAGCTCCTTCCAGGAGGGCTCTGCTCCCACCTTTCTCTTTGGGGCTGCGGCTGCCAGGCCAGGGACTCCTTGCAAGAAGAGCCTTGTGATGGCCCAGCCATGGATGGGAAGCAGAGCCTCCCAGCTTGGTTGGCAAATTGCAAAACACCTCCTGGGGCAGGGTCAGTGGAGGCAGCTGTGGGTTGGGGGCCTTTCACTGTGTCTTGGGCCAGCACCTAGTCAGTACTGGGGAGGAGCTGCTTGCCGGCTCCCATGGCTGACGGCAGCCTCCGGCCAGTGGCATCCCCAAAAGGGCCATAATTCTCCCCCACTTGGGAGGAGAAAGGGCACCCCTCTGCTGTGAAACCTGTTGGTGGGTGGAGAGGGCAAATTTGGGAAGCCTTTGTGCCAAGAGGGCCGGGTGGGCAGCAGGCTTCCTGGAGTTGAGGATTTCTCCCTGCATCACCTCTCTCCAAGAAAATAACCAGTTTTGACTTGCCTTTGCAGTACTCTGAGAAAGAGGACAAATACGAAGAAGAGATCAAGCTTCTGACGGACAAGCTGAAGGAGGTGAGGCAGCCGCCTCTTTTGGAGCTTTGGGGAGGGGGACGGGGCAGAGGCGGGAGGAGGCAGTGACTTTCCTCTTGCTCTCTGGTCTTGTCCTTAGGCTGAAACGCGGGCGGAGTTTGCAGAAAGGACAGTGGCTAAACTGGAAAAAACCATCGATGATCTGGAAGGTGAGCAATGATATTCACGCAGGCTCTGTCTCCAACCTTTCTGGCCCCCTCCCTTGGCATTTGCTGATCATGGGGTGCAGCCTCGACATTTGGGGGAGTTTCTAGAAGGGTTTCTGTCTGCAAAAAGAGGATGTGGGTAGAGTCGGGGGGCAGAGGAATCCTCTTGCACTGCTGAGACGTGGTACAACTTGGTGAGGCAGAAAAGAATTGGGGAGCCAGAGGTCCAGGCTGTGTTTGGTCACCCCCTCTTGCCTCAGTTGTGTACTTGTGGGGTGCTCTTGGCCTCAGTCTGCAAGTTGTGTTAGCTGTTAGTGGTCTACCATTAGTGGTCTGAATCCTCCTGGTTCCTAGAGACTGCTGCGTTCTTTCAGAAGAGGTGGTTTTTTTGTTGTTGTTTAATTTAGTATACTCTTTATTTTATTTTTTACAAAAAGACAACCTCACTGAGGTAGATACATGGACCGCCCCATCCTCACAATCTGCATGTCCCTTCGCTGCATCCAGAAATGCCATGTGCAAATTTATTCTGTACTGGTTCAGTGTCAAGAAATGAGTCTTCGCGTTCTGAATGCCTTGTGTGCGAAATGTGCGTTTGCCTTTTGGCAGGCTTAATTTTTCTTCTCTCTCTCTCTTTTCCTCTCCGTCTCTTGCCCCCGCCTTCCTCTGTGATCTTTGCCTGCTCCTGTCCTGCATTTCTCTCCGGCTTCTGCCTGGCAGACGAACTCTATGCTCAAAAGCTGAAGTACAAAGCCATCAGTGAGGAGCTGGACCACGCGCTCAATGATATGACGTCCTTGTAGATAAAAAGAGGTCCCGGTGGTGGAAGCGAAGGGCGGGGGGTCCCTGCTGGGCTGTCCTTTCCTTTCCCAGTGAGAGCCTGCTGGTGCTGCTTTCTTTGCCTTCACGTGCCTGAATTTTTTCCCCTCTTTCTCTGTAAAAACGTAGCTTCGATTAAAGAAAGCTGCTACTCCTGGGTTCCTCTCCTCTTGCTTTCTTTCTCTGCTTATCAAGGCACCCGATGCCAAACTTCTCTGCATGACTTAAAAGAGGACCAGTGGTTTCCACAGAGAGAGCAGTTTGAGACCCCTAGGCTCTGTGTCCAGACAGTCTCCCCGGTGCTGAATTTGTATAAATCTCACAGCAATAGCCGGGTTCTTCTCCTGCAGGGGTGGCACAGTTGTTCTGGACTACAACTCCCATCAGCCCTCTTCATGGGAGGTTTCCTACATGCCCACCCGCCCACCCCTGCTGCTGTCATTTGGGGGATCTGCTTCTGACTTGCAGGTCTTCTCAGACCCGCTTTTGGAGAGGTTTAAGAGCATAGAGCGTGGAGCGGTTGTGCCAAACAGGTGGCACAGAACTGAAATGTGAAATAGACGAGCGATACAGTCAGCCACGATCTGTACAGCTAGTGATTCTCAAGAATGAGTAACTTTCTCATTAATTCTCACCAGAAAAACTTGCCCAAGCAAAAGAAGAGAACCTGGCTTTGCACCGAACGCTGGATCAAACCCTCAGCGAATTGGGGAGCATATAAATATGTGGGGAAGTCTCCAGCTTTCCTGAAGGCCAAAAGAACATCTCCAGAGGTGCTTTGGCTGGGCTCTTCCTCTGAGAACCCACCTCTCTTTCTCTCTCTTTTTCTCCTTCTCTCTCTCTCTTTCACACAAACAGAGCCATGAAGAGGTCAAACAAGGGACCAATTACTCCCAGCCCCGTCCTGTTTTTCATATAAAACTTAACAGTGGTTTATGCACAAATTGAACTGTAGCTGGGTTTTTTTTTCCTTAATGATATTTGAAAACGGGAAAGATGTATACAAGTTGTATATATTATATTGTAAGAGGGTTATTCCCAAAGGTGCTGAGGTTTTCTCAAAACTGGAAAAACAAAACATCCCACAGGAAGCGTCCCACATACAACTTGGAGGCTTCTGGGAGACTCGTCAGCACGAAGGTTAGTTAGCGCAGGGGCCTCCCTGGAGGCGTTTTAATGATTCTCGGAACAGGAATAACTTCAGCCTTGTGCTCTGATGTGTCAGCCAAGGCAACCGGGATTTTTCAGGCAAAAGTTAGCCAGGTGCCTATCAATCAAAGTAGCCCATACTTCCCAGACGGACAAGTGGAAGCTGTCCCATGTGCCAAATACTGTCCCTTGGAGATTTTAAAAGCAGACCTTCCCAAACCGCCTCCCCTGCTTTTTAGGTTGCTTTGAAAACCGTTAGGTTCTGATGCAGAAAAACCTCTTTCTATTTTTTTCTCCGTTCTGTATTTATTACATTTTGTAAGGTGGGGAAAAGTGATCAAAATGAATTCCTATTAAAACTTCTGATGCTTGTGAGTGTGTCCTTTGAAATGACAGAATTTTTGGGGTATTTGTTAAAAAAGCTTTCTTAGGAACGGCTGTCGAGTTGCCTTTGTCTTAGGATAACCCTGGGAATGAGAGAGCTCTACGTCACCCTTTTATGAACAGCCTAACTCAGGTCTTGCAGGCTCAGGAGCAGAATCCAAGCCTCCATACCTGTCAGTTTCTTAAAAACCTCCCGTTAGAGCTGCTATTGCATAGGTCTACTTTACATTCTGCACACCTAGAGCCCCCTACGCTCCACCCACCCTCTGCCAGATGCTTTCCCAACTCTCTCCTAGGGAGATCCACAGCACAGGGCTTTTCCTTCTGCCTTGGAGGAAGAGTTTGTCTCGGCCTTGGCACCATCACAGGGACCACACAATTGCCTTGCTTAGTCAGAGTTCATCTCTTGGAGTTCCACAGTCTCAGTCTGGGAGAGTGGCAAGAACACCAATTATTCTTGTTAGGAACTTTCACAAAACAATGGCTGTTCTTGGTGCAACCTCCCCACTCCCCTCCTTCACATATATAATGCAACAATTCGGTTATGAGAGAGTTAGGCTGAGTTTAAAAAAAGGACATTCACCCTCCCCCTGCAGTTTTAGTACACAATCCTGCACAAGCCAAAATTTTAGCATTTTTTCCTCTTTATTTGCGGTTAACTGATGTACATTTTAAGTTCTTTACACAAGTGTACAATAGAAAGACCAAAAAAAGTTTAGGGAGATAAATAATGCTGGCCATTTACTTGAAAGGAAGTTCAGTCATAGCAGGATGCTTCATGGAAGAGCTTAATGGAGAGGAAGAAAGTTGAGGCCAAGCAAGAGTCCAGTCCAGACCGGAACAGTCTCGGAATTAACTTGGGAAGAATGAAAGGATGCTCATTTAGTCCAGCTGACTTTCGGGATGTCATAATGCTCTGTTAAAGTGTCTAGATGCCGATTAAAATCCTAGGAAGGCGGAGGGAAGAAAAGGCAAATTGAAAACAATTGGAGTCATTCTATTAATTTCTTAACAGAAAAATAGTATCTGTAATACATCATTAAATATACACGCTGGGTTGGAGCCAGAGTTAGACATACTTCAGCTAGAAATTAAAGTAGTCATGACTGACTTCAGCCTCATTTATTTCAGTTCTTATGTATAACAAATTCTAGATTGATGCAAACAATTTTAAAGAACAACATATCAAAAACAATGCCTGTAATAGCCTGATCCAAATAATTTTTTGCTGGAAACATGATTCCTGAAGTGGGCACAAGATGGCAGCCAACACTGCCCAACCCAAAACAGCTTCTCACTCATGGTTTTGTTTTGTTTGCTGCTGATCTTGGCTCAACTGTATTTTTTTAGAAATAAACAAAGTGACGCAAGGGATCATTTTGGAGGCTAAAAACTATTCCATCATCCTTTAAACTTTTTGGGCCTTATCCAAAATCCACCATAACAAGCATGTTGTGGCACAAACTGCATTCCGCGCTGCCTTGTTGTTTAGGCCCTTAAATCTCTGCCAGTCACCCGCCCAACCACAACCACTGAGAAATTCCCGTAGGCTTATGCAAAACTGATCCCTCATGCCATCCAGCCAGTTCTTGCAATTCTCATAGCATCAACTCACCTCAACTCTCTGTTTGTGGGTTTTGGATGCTTTCTTCAGGATCCGTTCTATTTGCTACAGGACAAAAGAGAAGGCCCAATTATTTCCAGGGTACTCCATGCCCACACTCCACACTTCCTCGACAAAAGGAAAGGCAGGAAAAGAGAAGCCAAGTGGTCCAGTCTGTTCTCTGAGCCTGGCCCTTCAAAAACAACTTTTCAGGCCTAAGATAATGGGGGGACCTTTCAATGGTGAGAAAGGTCCCTTGCTAACATGTTAGCGGGAACCCATTTTGTTCCATTTTCACCACCCCAGCCTGGTCAGGTAGGCATGGAAAGAAGGAGGCAGATCCCCTGGTCAGCCAGTGAAGAAGCCACCACACTTGGCCCCCAGGAGAAGAAGGGGCAGTGTAAGGGTTCAGGGTCTGTGACTAAGACCATGCAGGATTCTGTCTGCAAGGATCCTGGCTGTGACCCCATTCTTTGCAGAATCCTGCCCAGCACTTCAGGCACAGCTGGCTGCCATGATGGAGCAGCCAGCTATATAAGGGCTGGTGTTGCTTGACAGCCTTGGCCAGAGCAACATGGTTTTCAGTGCTGCCTGTAGCTGCTGCAGTGTTCCTGATGCCTCTGGCTGTTTTCCAGTCCTGTGGATTCTTGTTACCAGGTAGACTTTACTGCCTTGCACTCTTGCTGTGCTCTGACCTCTTACCTGTCTCCTAGACCAGCTTCTTGCCTATGGCCCCCTGGGGAACTGCTGCCTTAGACTTGTTGTACCCTGACCCTTGGCTTCCTGACCTAGCACCCATCCTCTGGCCCAGCCCTGGTGCCTGTACCGGCCAGCCCTTGCCACCCACGCCTTGGACCCTGACAGGCAGCCAAGGGCAGAGCCTTGCCTGAGGCCTCAGAGGCTGGAGGCTTCTCCTCCCTGACTCACCCGTTTCTCCTGGATCTTCTCGTAGGCCAGTTGTGCTGGTGTCCGCTTGTCCAGGGACCGCTTTTCTCCTCTTCTTCCTGCTTCTTGCTGCTCACAATCTGGTCTATGATTTTGCTTTTTTCCTTATCCTTCTTCTTCTTACTGCACGGGAGCAAAGCAAGGCACATCAAATACTTTCCTACAGCAAAACCCACCAGGAGTTTCACAATGTGGTGTGGTGAGAATTTCAGGAAGTTCCCTTTTTTTGGTCTACAGCTCCAAGAACCTCCCTTACCCCCAGCTGCTCCACGAATGCTGGAGGCTACAGACCCAAGCAGGCATCAAATCCAAGCTGTAGGGTCACATAATCATAGAACCTAAAGAGGCCTCGTAGCAATGCAGGCAGAGACCCCTTCTTGACCACGTGGGGACATAAGGCAAAGCCAGGCAACAATAAAATTTCAACCCCATCAGTAATTTGCCTTGAGATCCAGCTTCCTGCCAGACCAGCGGTTCCTCAACTTTGGTGCTCCGGGTGTGTTTTGGACTTCAAGACCGAGAAGTGTGGCCGACAGGAATTCCGGGCGCTGAAATCCAAAACATCTGGAGGCGCAAAGTTTGGGAAACGCTCCTACAGATCACCTTAGCGCAACGGTTCTCAACCTGTGGGTCGCGACCCCGTTGGGGGTCAAACGACCTTTCCACAGGGGTCACCTAAGACCATCAGAAAATACGTATTTCTGATGGTCTTGGGCTCCATGCCCTCGGTGGTGGTGCGCAAGCGTGAGCCACGCGCTCATGTCCTCCTGCCCCCTTTGGCGGGAACATGTGCAGCTGCACACGCTTTTCCGGGGGGGGGCTGCACCCGGTGCAAAAGGCAAAGGCGCTGGGATTCCTCCCCCCGGCCAGGGTCAACACTCTGGAAACTTTCCCCACATTGCCCCCCCAGCGGAAACGAGAGCGAAGCAGAAGCAGAGCCCGGGGAGGGGGTCTCAGAGCTTTTTCCCCGGGGGAGACGTGCGGCTCCTCTTTCCCTCCCTGCCCACCCCCCCCCATTCCTGGCCAGCAATGCGGCCTTTGCCGGGGGGGGGAGGCATTGTAAATAATAAATAAATAATTTTATGGTTGGGGGTCACCACCACATGAGGAACTGTATTAAAGGGTCGCGGCATTGGGAAGGTTGAGAACCACTGGCTTAACGGGACCACAGAAGCAACTCAGGCTCTAATCGCGCCATGTTTTCCTTTGCCTGTATGACTTCTAAACGCCTTCGCCCCGATTAAGAAGCGGGGGTGGCTTCAAAACGCCTCCGTGGCCCATTGTTTGCGCTTTTCCGTTGCCTCCTGTCGTCAAAGTCATGGCGGAGGCGGAGCTCTCGGACACCCAAAAGGCGAGCGTGCCGTTGAGCGTGTGCAGAGTGCCCTCCCCTCCCCGGGTGGAGCCCCGCCCGCCTCACCGCTTCCCCGCCGGCGCCAACGCCCCGGCGCCCCCTTTCAGGCGGAGGGGGCCCCGCTGGACGGCCTCGTACTCCGACGACATTCGGTCCTCCGCTTCGCCGCCGCTCTCTCGCCCAGCGGCCTCTTCCGCCAAGCAAGCACTTCCGGGTAAAGGGAGCAACCAATAGGAGGCCGAGGAGGCGGGGCGGCCCCTCTCACAGAGTGGTGATGGCTAGAGCGGCTCCCGGCTTGGGGACCTTCGTGCACGGAGGGTGGGAGGGGCGTCTCGCCCAGCAGCCGTGGAGGATTCTGGGAGTTGCAGTTCGCCAGCGGCCAAAGGCGGTCCAGCTTCGGGAAAAAAGTTCCGTGGGCGGCGGCTTTCTCTCCCCAGGAGGCCCCGAGTCTGCCGGAGGACTCGGCCTATCAGCGCCTTTCCGGCGGTTCTTCAGCAGGAAAGTGTGTGCAGAAAAGGCCCTCCGCTCTGAAAGCGAGGCGCAGGCGGCGGAGGCGGGGTTAGGCCCCACCTGGGAGGGTGACCGGGGGAGGGCGACCAAAATGGTGGAGGACCTGGAAGGCACGAGGCCCCCTGAGAGGGCTGGGGGTGTTTAGCCTGCGGAAAAGGGGACACGATAGCCACGTTTAAATATCTGAAGGGACGTCATGTGAAAGATGGAGCAAGCTTGTTTTGTGCTACTCCGGAGACTAGGACACGGAGCAATGGATTCAAGCTGCAGGAAAGGAGGTTCCACTTGAACCTCAGGAAGAACTTCCTGACAGAGCTGTCTAGCAGTGGAATGCCGCCTCCTTCTTTGGGGATTTTTAAGCAGAGGCTGGATGGTCATCTGCCCAAGGGAGTGCTTGGATGTGGGTTCTGCGTGGCCGAAGGGAGTTGGACTGGATGGCCGTGGTGGTCTCTTCGAACCTTATCACAGAAATGTAGAGTTGGAAGAGACCCCAGAGGCCATCCAGTCCAACCCCCTGCCATGCAGGAACACCCTCAAAGCTCTCCCGACAGATGGCCATCCAGCCTCTGCTTAAAAGCCTCCAAGGAAGGAGACTCCACTACACGCTGAGGCAGCAGATTCCATGGCCGGACAGCCCTGACTGTCAGGAAGTTCTTCCTGAGGTTCAAGTGGAATCTCCTTTCCTGCAGCTTGAATCCATTGCTCCTTGTCCTGGTCTCTGGAGCAGCGGAAAACAAGCCCCCTCCTTCCTCTACGTGGCATCCCTTCCAATATTTAAACATGGCTATCTTTCTATGAGATCCTTGAACAGCAGCTGCTCTCTCTTGCTCAGTTCAGGGCCCGGAAGAGAGAGAACCTCCCCCTCCCCAGCACAGCCATTGCTCCAGCTCCATGGCCGAAGCAGCGGCAGAGTCCTGGGCTACCTAGTTCATCCCCTCCTGCACCAAATAAAAACAAGCAGGCTTGGATTGGAGAGCTTCATGATCCCATTGAGAACCAGAATTCTCCATTAGGCAGGGGTAGGGGTGGGGGGAGGCAGAGGGCTCCTGCCCAACAAGCAGCCGTGTTGCAGGGCTCCCATCCCACCAGAGAAGCTCAGCTGTCCCAAAGGAGCCGCCCAGCTGAGTCTGAGGAGAATGCCACAGAAGACGAGAGACAAGCCCAGTGCTATAGCTCCTCTTTCCCCCATTTAAGGCAAACAAACCTGCAGACTTCTTGCAATAAAAGGTACCTCAGCCATCCATGCTGATGAGGGAAGCTTCCCCTTTTCCCAAAAGAGAGACAAGGGTTTGGCTCAGGACTTGGACTTAAGAGCATAACATTGGTTTATCTACAAAAATAGATTTATTTTCATATCGAGGCATTGTGCAACTGCTACCACAGGAGTGTTTAGAATGAGTGCCAGGAGCACATCATGAGTAGACTGAGATGCCTTGTTCTGTAATGAGAATAAATGAGTTTTCTGGCCCCACACAGTGAGGCTGGTGGCACTCTGCTACAAAATTCAGTGCTTTTAGCTGGCTGTACAATTCAGCCCCATAAACATACCTGTATTCCCCCAGCCTTCCCATTCACAGATACGGAAATCATTGAGCTTTAATTACTGTGATCATAACCTATTTCTTCTTCTAAACTGAGGAGACCCCATAAAGTAAATCCCAGAAAGAGAGATTGAGAGAGAGATCTGTTAGGAAATCTCCTTATTTCTTGAGCCACGCCTCTCTTCCTATCCCCCTCCCCACATTAGATGACACATTTTCCACGTGGCGGAAGGGACGAGAAGACAGCAGATTTCTGCAGCACAGAATCAATCACAGAAAGAAGACGCTGCTCAATTCTCTGCTCCGTTGCTACGGGCACGGTGTGGCTGGTGTGTTGCAAGGGGCCAGAGACAGTGAGAGCAAGAAGGCCCTCCTTGCAAGCAGGCAAAGTCCAGGAAAGGTGCTGAGCAAGGCTTGTGTTAAGGCCGTGACCTCAGAGGAGGATGCATCGGAAGAAGCTGACTTTCTTCTGCTGGTCTGAGCTGATGGTCACACTTGGGTTGCTGCTGCTGCTGCCACCGCTGCCTTGGGGACTATTGCCTTCCTAAAAATAGAAAGAATTTCAGGAGCCAGCCCCTCAGCGAAATCCTGGGCTTGAAATCTCTCAGCTGAGGGGCTACCTAAGGACGTGGAGGAAGAGGAAGCAGTGGAGCCTCTGCTCCCCCATGAGGGACCCAAAACCGTCTTTCTGCATAGTGTGTGACACGAGGGAGCTTAACTGTTTTGGCTCTTGGCTCAGACTCGCTTCATGTTTCCCTGGCATGGTGGGAGGACATCATGGGAGCCCTTGTCAAGGTGGGAATTTTGGCCCCTCGTCTGTTTCACTGATTTGGGGATAACTTCACATAATTCTGCATTATCTCTGTGTCTGTCAGCTCATTTCCTTAAGACCTCTGAAACATTTACATGATGTGGCAATCAACTCACCAGTTTTTTGTCCATTTTTGCTTTGATATCTCTGGCAAGTGTAAAAAATGCCTAGAATTGAAACAAGAAGTACAAGCATGTTAAGAAAAGTGAATGTTTTCCTGCTATAAGCTGTTTCTTGCACAGCTTTGGACCTCTTGATTCGTTCAAAGAAAGCCTGAATATAATCCTAAGCTCAGGAGAAGTGACCGTTTGTTCTCTTATCCATTCCCCAAATGACCAACAGCCAACCATACTGTGATATCCTCCATTTAGTCCATTAGTGTGTGCAGCTCAGACTGGCAGATCTGTACAGAGTTCCAAAACACGAGGAGAAAGGGTGGACAACCACTTGGGGTGCACCATCAGTAGAGCCTTTCACAGATGTTGCTCTCTGACAATGCTTGCAAGGACATTACTTTGGAACAGTGGCAGGTAACCTGACCGTTGTTACACAGGGAAGCTGCTTGGATTTATCTGCTGGATGATGCCCATTGGTGGTTTGGACCAAAAGGAAATGTTGCTCCATGAGGTAAAAGGGCTGCACTTACATTTTCTATATTGATGTTTGCCTTTGCACTGGTCTCCATAAACTTCACTCCAAAGCTACTGGCCAGCTGAACAAAAAGGAGGAGAACTTGGGTCAGTTGCACAAGTAAGAGCTGAATGGATGATGCCATCTGTATCCCATTCCTTTAGAAACAGAACTGCCCCAGCAAAGCAAAATTCTGATGTTGCCAAAAAACCAATCGCAATGTCTGGATGCAGTCATTCTAGCTACAGCTCACTGGTTGGATTGCTTGTTCTGGTTAATTAATCAATAAAGATTTTATAGAATCTCCATGATATTCTTGCTCTTTTGGCAATGGTGGTTCTCCTAACAAGACAGAAGAGCCTCACCAAAGGTCTTTGGAAATGTATAAGCTCCAAAAAAGAATGAGAGGAAAAGCGCAGCCTGTCTTCTTAACAGTGTCTTCATACACACTTTTATCTGCATTTGTTTCCAATTTACTCCCTGTTACTTTTCTGGGACCACAACTCCCACAATACTACTGCCTATTATGCCTGCCCCCATTCCATTCCCGGCCCAGGCCCCCCTGTCAAAGAAAGAGCAGATGAGAAGAGCCAAGGACCACAGCAGAGAGCGAATGCCACCACCTGTCCTGCCTTACCTTCTCTCCTTGCTCTCGAGACACTTGCCGCTTGTGGTTCATGTCACACTTGTTTCCCAGGATCATCTTTTCTACGTCTACAGAGGCATGCTGGCAGGAGCAAGAAGAAGAAGAGATGAACTTGACCTCAGCCATCAGAAAGTTCTAAGCATAGCTGGCAGATATAAATGAACCTGGCCTGTATCCTGTGATGTTCCTCACCCTCTGGGTTGAGGAAAAAAAGCTGTTTTTGGTGGAGGGTGATCCTGACCTTCAGAAGCTTTTCAGCTAAGGTCACTTCTTCCCTGTGGCAATCTTCTGCTGGGGCCTTGACTTGGGCATTAGGCCTTAGAGGGCATCGGGCCCCTCTCCACTCCATAGATATACTTCCAGGGAGAGCCAGAGCCTTAAAAAGTTACTGTTTTGGACCACAACTCCCAGAATCCCTCCTGGTTGATTGTATACCAAAAAGAGGAACTTTTCCAAGTGGTGGAATGAGTTGCTGAACTCAGTTCTTTGCTGTACCACTTGAGAGTGCAGGGAAGACATGTCTTTCCTTGGCAAAGTTTCCTGCACAGAGAAAACTGGTCCTGCCAGAAATGCTTGGGGAGGGAGGCCTCCCCTCTGGCCCAGAGTGGTCTGCTCTGATTGGGTAGCCATGTCTTTACAGGGTCCAAAGAAAGGGACCATCTCCTCCTGAGTCTCCATCGCTTATGGATCCCATTTGGGGGAAAATGTGGAATTCAAATCGATCAATAAAAATGACATTCCTGCTAGAGATGCCAAAATCAAACAGGGATCTGCCACAGCCCAAGGGCTTCTCCTGCACGGCTCTCGGAACACTAGCACACAGACCAAATCCCTCTGGCTCCTCGCTGCTCAGGAGGTGCCTTAGGGAATTAGATAACAACGCATTGAAACAACAAGGGCTTTTCTGTTCCGAACAGCGACGCGCACGCTACCTCTTCAATGTTTCTGATCCAGTTCCGAATGTTCTCGAATGATTTCTCATTGGTGATATCGTACACCAGCATGATGCCCTGGGGGAGGAGAAAGAGACAGTCCGAGTGAGTGCAAAGAGGTGGCTGCTTCCTCTCCTTTTTGACATGGAAGGTAAATCCAGCAAAGGAGACGGAGGGCTGGGACCAGCAGCAATGGAGAAACATCTCCTGGCGGGTGGGAACAGAGGGGACTGTTCTGGCAGGGGGTGGAGGGAAGCAGAATCATAGAATCATAGAAATGTAGAGTTGGAAGAGACCCCAGGGGCCATCCAGTCCAACCCCCTGCCATGCAGGAACACCCTCAAAGCCCTCCCGACAGATGACCATCCAGCCTCTGCTTAAAAACTCCGCCACACTCCATGGAGGCAGCAGCAGATTCCATTGCCGGACAGCCCTGACCGTCTGGAAGTTCTTCCTGAGGTTCAGGTGGGATCTCCTTTCCTGCAGCTGGAATCCATTGCTCCTTGTCCTGGTCTCTGGAGCAGCAGAAAACAGAAGAGAGCAGCAGAAGAGAGCCTGGAAGCAACAGGTAGCCCTTATTGCGGAGGAGGAGGAGATGGGGGCCATCTCCACACTGTACTGTTATAGCGCTGATTCCACTTTCAACATCCTATGAAATCCTGGGGTTTGCAGTTTAGGGAGGGGCCATCCCTAAACTGCAAACCCCAGGATTTGCATAGGATGTTGAAAGTGGAATCATAGCGCTATAACAATACAGTGTGGAAATGGCCAGGTTCATCTCTGATGGGGTGGAAAAGAGGGAAAAGGAGGGGAAGCAGACAACCCAGTGCAGGGGACAAGCAGGGTGGGTCTAGTCCCCCCTGAAACACCACCAGCAGCATCAGAAGGGCTGAAATTGGGGTGGGGGTCCAGTGCTGACAGGCACCCCCCCCCAGTCAAGAAACCAGGGGACCCACCATTGCTCCCCGGTAGTAAGCCGTGGTGATGGTCCGGAACCGTTCCTGCCCGGCCGTGTCCCTGCAGGGGGAGGAGAAAGGGGGGCTGTGAGCAGGCGGGACCCCTGGGCCTTTGCCCCCCCATATATACACACACAGAGGGAGGGGCCTCCCAGCCGCCCCCTACCAGATCTGCAGCTTGATCTTTTTCCCATCGAGGTCGATCGTCCGGATCTTGAAGTCGATGCCTGCAAGAAAAGAGCGTTAAAACGGGGCATCTCTTTCTGGCCCGGGGCGGCGCAGGATTCGCACCCAGGCCCCGCCTGATCCGGCCCCGCCGCGCGTCCTGGAGCCGCGCAGCTCCCTCTTCTTTCGGCCTCGCTTCCCTGCCCGCTCGACCGGTGGAATGGCCGCCTGCCGGGGAGGGGAGGGGCGGGGCGGGAAGCGGTTGCCATGGCGACGGGGTCTCGGGGCTTGGTCGCCATGACGACGCTGCCGCCGCCGCCGCCGCCCTCCCGTTGCCAGGCGACGACGCACCGATGGTGGTGATGAAGGTGGCGTTGAAGGCGTCCTCGCTGAAGCGGAAGAGCGCGCACGTCTTGCCCACGCCGGAGTCGCCGATCAGCAGCAGCTTGAAGAGGTAGTCGTAGGTCTTCGCCATGTTATCCGCGGCGGGCAGGGCGAGGCGGCTCGCTACCGGGCGGCGAGGCTGTCCGTCCACGCCGGCCCCGCTCCCATTGGCCAAGGCCGCGTGGCGCGTCATCAGGCCCCGCCTTCTCGGGCCGACCAGGAAAAGCTGGGGCTAGAAAATCTCCCATTGATCGAGGGCCTCCTACGTCATCTGGCCTGCCATTGGTGCGAAGGAACGGGCTCTTCCTATTGGCTGTCCTGCCCTCTTGGTCCGCCTCCTCCACCCGTCACTCTGAAAGGAGGAAGGAAAGGAAGCCGAGGGCTCCGGCCGCTCTAGCCGCTTTCCCCTCTGTGCGCATTTTGAGGCCTTGTGCCGGAAGTGCCGCCCAGGAGGAAGCGGAAGTGAGCTCAGGGAGGGGCGGGGGAGCGGGGCTCCGGGGCTGAGGCGTCGCTCTCTCAGCGGGGCCGGCGGAGCCACCATGTCGGCCAGCGCCGTCTACGTGCTGGACCTGAAGGGGAAGGTGAGGGCCTCGCGGGCACCTGAGGGGCGGCGCGGGGGGGGGCGTCGGGCTCTAGGCCGCCTCGGGCATGAGGGTGCTCCGGGAGGGGCTGAAATGGCCGCCCGGAAGGAAAAAGTAACTTTTCCGAGCCTCTGTTGAGGGGGGCGCCACCGGGGGCCGGCCAGTGGCTCTTCCCGCAGGCACAGAGACCCCCTGCCCCTGAGAAAAAGCTGCGGGCGACCCCCGTGTGGTTGCCTCAGGAGATGCCCAGCCCCTGGCCATTTCCGCGCTGGACTGTTATAGCGCGATCATTCCGCTTTCAACCTCCTATGGAATCCTGGGGTTTGCAGTTTAGGGAGCGCCCCAAGGGAGGCCCCCCTCCCTAAACTGCAAGCCCTAGGATTCCATGGGAGGTCGAAAGCGGAATAATCGCGCTATAACAGCCCCGTGCGGAAAGGACCTTTGTGTGTTTCGGAGGTAGGTGTGCGCGGACGGAGGCAGCGGCTGCCCCATAGTTTGTTCCGTCGGGCAGTCTCTATATCTGCTGGCGAAATGGTGGCTCGCCTCGGCCTTAGGAAGCCCAGTATCCCTGCCCAGGTGGGCCCTGGTGGGCCTGAATCCCCCCGCAGGGTGTCCTGGGCTTGCAAACGGGTAACAGGGAGCTGATTTTGGCCCCAGGACTGCCACATGGCCTTTGTAAAGACTAGATCATAGAATCATAGAAATGTAGAGTTGGGGAGACCCCAGGGGCCATCCAGTCCAACCCCCTGCCATGCAGGAACACCCTCAAAGCACTCCCTTGGACAGATGGCCATCCAGCCTCTGCTTAAAAACCTCCAAGGAAGGAGACTCCACCACACTCCATGGAGGCAGCAGATTCCACTGCCGGACAGCCCTGACTGTCAGGAAGTTCTTCCTGAGGTTCAGGTGGAATCTCCTTTCCTGCAGCTTGAATCCATTGCTCCTTGTCCTGGTCTCTGGAGCAGCAGAAAACAAGCCCCCTCCTTCCTCTACGTGGCATCACTTCAAATATTTAAACATGGCCATCATGTCCCCTCTTAACCTTCTCTTCTGCAGACTAAACATACCCAGCTCTCTAAGTCTATCCTCATAGGGCTTCATGGCTTCCAGGCCTCTCACCGTTTTCCTTCCTGGGGAGTTCTGCAGGGTGGTCCCCCTTCAAAACAAGACACATGTCCCCTTCTTAGAAGATGTTTTTGCTGCCCTGGCAAAGTCCGCTGTGGGGAGAGGAAGTTCCCGTTTGGGGCGGCTCCACGACCCAAGACTTGAAGGCGCATCCTCTTGGAACACGGGCTGATGAGACTATAGATAATCTCCCCCATTTCATTTGTTTTCATTATTTGCTTTTGATCAACTAACGGTCCCTTCCCTTTTTAGGTTCTCATCTGTAGAAATTACCGCGGAGACGTGGACATGTCAGAAGTGGAGCATTTCATGCCCATCTTGATGGAGAAGGAGGAGGAAGGGACGCTTTCGCCCATTTTGGCTCACGGAGGGGTTCGCTTTATGTGGATTAAGCACAACAATCTGTATTGTATCCTTTGCCAAGATGGGATGGAGGAAAGAATGGCTGCAGGGAGCTTAGCAGGTGGGGTGCGGTATCAGCTTGCTTTTGAAAGGAGCAGAAAAGGAGGAAGAGGCAGCTCCCCGGACTCCAGGGTGTGCAGGCAAGCAGTTCTTTCAGGGACCTTGTTAATACCTTTTTTAGGATTGTGTGACTCAAGGAGAGTGACAGCCAACTTCTCAGAGTCATCTGCATACCAACTGAAGCTCAGCACCCCACATCTCTTGCTTGTGACTTGCCACCCCTTCAGAGAAGAATGTTCCTAGTCAGACATACGGTAACCGCTTTGTTTAAAGAGTGAGCTAACAGTGGGGAAGAGCTGCACAGATTTGCCCTGTTTCTCTTGGCCACTTACACTTAAACTGAGCGGAAAAAAAAATATTGAGACCACTGTGGAGCAACAGTAGTCATGGAGTTAGCAAGAACCTGACAGGTCTTGCAGTAGCTGAAGCAGGAAATGCAGTGCTGTAGCATCCCTGAAAGCTGGCAGTTCATGAAATAATAAGTGATTTATTATGATAAAAGTGGCTGTAATAAATCAGAGTTTTCTTCAAAGAGATGTTAGACAGCTCATATCATCAGGAATTTCATTAAAAATATCTGTTCTTGTCATTTTAATATGTTGTTCCACATAACAGAGACAGATGAACAAAAACCCTATTTGTTTCTTTATCTGTGCAACGGTCTCTGTAATTGAAGACTGCTACAATATCATCTGTATGGGAAGCTGCTTTGAGTCCCATTTGGGAGACAGGAAGGATAGAAATAAAATGAATAAATAAATAATCATTATCTCTTATCTAGGCTGACCCTATCCCACAGATTCAGCCTTTCCTCATAGATTTTGGTCTTCAGGCTTCTTATTTTTGTTGCCCTTTTCTGGGTCACCTTCTGGTTTGTCGATTTTTCTCTCAGGGAGCAGTACTCCCAAGGGATGTTTATCCAAGCAAGTACTATTGCCTCTTGTCTTTTAGACATTATTCTTCTGTTGATAGAGTCTGGAACTGTGTTTGCTCTGTTAGCTGCAACAGTGCCCAGATGGCTCATTTTTGCTTTGCTTACCCAGATTACCGCATGCATTTTTGCTGCTGAAACTAGTGTATCTGTCATTAAAATCTTTAAATAGTTTAAAAAGTTTTCAAGAAATGAGATAGATACTTTTTTTTAGAACAAGATGGCAAAATTTGAAATCTGAGTTGGTAAGAAACAACTTGAAAACATTCCAGCGCTTGCTGGATTCCTAAACCTACTCTCCAGTGGTTGCCACTTCTAAGAAGAACGCCTGCGTCTCCTTAGTATTCTCGTTTCTGTACAAAGTGGTTCAGGTGAGTGTGGTGTGCTGTTTTGGCTTTGAGCCCCCACTTCTGTCTGGAATTTGTTCTGTTCCTGGCTGAGGAAGCTCAAAGCAGGAAAGACTCTCAGCAATTGGGGAGGGGTGCTCAACTCGGTTGGGGGATCTGTGTCTCTCATGTATCGCCCCTTTTGAGACATCTTATGTTGCCAAAGCAGTTTAAATTTCAAGAAAGGGCTAGATAGCTGTCAGATTTTTGTTGGGTGTCAGGGATATTAAGCTCTTTTTTGACTTTTTTTTTCAGGTGTTTTCTGAATATTTCAAAGAATTGGAAGAGGAGAGCATTCGGGATAACTTTGTGATCATTTATGAACTTCTAGATGAACTGATGGATTTTGGCTATCCACAGACCACTGACAGCAAAATTTTACAAGAGTGAGTGTCTGCTGTGGATGGTTGCCGGCAACTGTGGGAGAGAAGCTGTTGGGAGGTGAGGGAGGCCTGGTGTCAGAGGGGCAACGGGGTGGGCAGAGTGGGAAACGCAGGGGCCCTTGGGACGAGTGGATGGTGGATAGGGAGAGGTGGTGTCTTTTGGCCATGTGAGGTTGTTGCCATTGTCAGGGTCTTGCTGCTAGCTCCCTTCAGGGTCCCTTGTTCCACGCTCCCTGGAAGAAGGGCATCCTGACTGATCTCCACTTCTGGGAATTGTGAGAATAATGTTGTTGGACTCTGTGAGCAGTATCTATTGATGCATTGGTTAGACCTCAGAACTGTGTCCAGTTCTGGGCACCTCAATTCAAGAAGGGTATCGACAAGCTGGAATGCGTCCAGAGGAGGGCGACCAAAATGGTGAAGGGTCTGGAAGCCATGAAGCCCTGTGAGGAGCGGCTGAGAGAGCTGGAGATGTTTTTGAAGGGATATTTGAAAAGATGCCATGTAGAGGAGGGAGTGGGCTTGTTTTCTGCTGCTCCAGAAACTAGGACAAGGAGCAATGGATTCAAGCTGCAGGAAAGGTGATTCCACCTTTCAGGAAGAACTTCTTGACTGTCAGAGCTATCCGGCAGCAGAATATGCTGCTGCCTCCATGGAGTGTGGTGGAGTCTCCTTCTTTGGAGGTTTTTAAGCAGAGGCCGGATGGCCATCTGTTGAGAATGCTTTGATGGGTGTTTCTGCATAGCAGGGGGCTGGACTGGATGGCTCCTGGGGGTTTCTTCCATGATTCTTCTGTGCTCAACTCTTGCCTTTCTACAAAATATGAGTGTTTCACCAAGGCATGACTTGAATCTCTGTAGTGCTCTGACTTACAGACTCATTCAGTTTTAAACACATATCAAGGGATGCAGTGCCTGGAAAGGCACCTCTCAACTTTTTGCCTGTGCTTGGATAGGTACATCACCCAAGAAGGCCACAAGTTGGAGACAGGTGCACCTCGTCCTCCTGCCACGGTTACAAATGCTGTCTCTTGGCGGTCTGAGGGGATCAAGTACCGGAAAAATGAGGTCTTCCTGGATGTCATAGAATCTGTGAATCTCTTGGTATGTACTTTCTTTTCTTTTTTAATTAGCAGGCACTTAAAACATGAAGGCAAAAGCCCCTGAGAAAAGGTTGGGCATTTGGTTCCTCTCCAGGCTCTCAGGCTAAGAGAACCCTTTCCTAGCCAAAGGTCACATGCAAAGGCTCTTTTCTTGTCCCAAGCCAAAGTGCCAAATTTGAGAGCCTCAAAGGTAAATGGTTGGGATCCAAAGCCATCTGCTTGTTTCTGCCAGGAACAACGTCTC
This sequence comes from Ctenosaura bakeri, assembly GCA_948474755.1. Taxonomy (NCBI): domain Eukaryota; kingdom Metazoa; phylum Chordata; class Lepidosauria; order Squamata; family Iguanidae; genus Ctenosaura; species Ctenosaura bakeri. The sequence continues at coordinate 142,900 of CAOLHI010003365.1, read as the reverse complement.
AGCAGAGGCATGCATTTTTGCCTTTTTGGAAGTGTGTGTGTGTGTGTGAGAGAGAGAGAGAGAGAACCTCTACAAAAGCTAGGAAGCCATCAGATAATAGTGTTATTGTGGGTATTGGGGCAGTATAATTTTCTGGGGGATGCCACAGGGATTGAATGTGTTCTCTTCCTGCCTGTAAAAAGTCTCTTTCCAGGGGTCAATAAAATAAATAATAAAGGAAGCAGAGCATTTGAACACCATGGGCTCCATCTGTAGCAGATCCAGGCTTTTGAGAAGATTCTGAGGGCAGGTAGAAAACCAGAGCTGCTCTGAGGACAAACAAGGAAGGCCAAAAGACCGGGTGGAGTGGAGATAAAAGCAATTGCTGTGGTTAAGGGGGAGGGGCTGGCTTTTTGGGGAGGGCTGGAGAGGGCCTTGAGGCACAAGGTTCTCCACTTTCGGTATGCAAAGCGTGTCACAGAGAGAGGGGTCTCCCAGGAGAAGCAGAATCCACTGATGTGTGTTGTCAGAGTTTTGGTTCTGGATTGGTCCCTTCCTCCTCCCCCCAGGTGAGTGCCAATGGGAATGTCCTGCGCAGTGAGATTGTGGGATCCATCAAGATGAGAGTTTTCCTGTCAGGGATGCCGGAGCTCCGCCTTGGCTTAAATGACAAAGTTCTCTTTGACAACACTGGCCGTGAGTATGTCTGCAGAAGCTTCCCACGTGGGGTTCTTTGATGGCACGCTTTTCTCTTGCAGGACAGCCATCTGGGAGAGAGCGAAGTTGGCCTGGGCAGGGTTTAGGGTGAACAGGGTGCAAGAGGTGTTTTTAAAAACTCAAATTGTTTAAAAAAACATGGAGAAGGGACTTGGTGGGCTGCCACACGAGCCGGTGTGGAGCACCGTCCCTGCTCCTGTATGATGCTCTACTTTATTTTCACCTGCTGGTGTTGGCATACTCTCCAAGCCAAGACTTCTTTTTCCTTCTCCTGACAGGAGGCAAAAGCAAATCTGTGGAACTGGAGGATGTGAAGTTCCACCAGTGTGTTCGTCTCTCCCGCTTTGAAAATGACAGGACCATTTCTTTTATCCCGCCTGATGGGGAGTTTGAGCTGATGTCCTATCGCCTTAATACTCATGTAAGTTTCTGTTGATCTGAGAATTCAGGCAGTGCCTTTTCTCTGTGTGTGCTCTCTCTCCCTCTTCCTCCCCCTCCCTCAAAGAGAAGGTGACTGCAGGTGTTTTCTCAGGCCAACCATTCCTCTGGTGGGAATGGCTCTTGAGGAACAAAGTAGCGTTTCCTTTATGTTCCTGTGAGCAAAAAGGGAGTCATGATGGCGAGGAGACCCAGAGTTGTTTGGAGGGAAGCTGCTCCGTGAGGACTGGCTGTCGGGTGTGTCTCCTTTCCTTCCAGTCAAAGAGCATGCTGGGATTTGCAAACTCTGTCCATTTCCTTCCTCCTGCCCCCTGCTCTGCCTCTGTGTGGCCAAGTATCCTTGCTGGTGTGGAAATGCTTTCCAAGTGCTGTTTCTGAGATCTTCCCTCCTTCCTCCTTTCACTCTGAAGGTCAGTGATACCATGGCCATTGTGTTTTTTCACATGCAGGTGAAGCCTCTGATCTGGATTGAGTCAGTCATAGAGAAGCATTCCCACAGCCGCATTGAGTACATGATCAAGGTCAGTGGAAACCAGGGAGTCTTGTGTTCTCCTCTTGCCTCCACTTTTCTGGGCAATGAGGCCTCAAAGACCCTCTTGAACCTGGGCAGCTCCTTTCTGCTGGTGAACGTAGGCTTTTGAAGTCTCATGAAACTTTCAGGAAAATGGTGGTAGATGTGGAGAAGACATGCTACAGGAGTGCATAGTCCACTCCTGGGCATACCACAGAGAGCGTAAAGGAGACCTGCCGTTCTCCAGGTGGGTCCTGAGGGTACCTGATTGTTCAGCTGAGCTTGCCCCAGCCTGGTCCAGAGCCCTTCAGCTCTTTCAAGAAGGGAAGTGTTTGACAAGTTACAATTTGTACATTCCTGCAGGAGATTCCAGTTCCAGGATGGAATTGTTGAGCAGTTCTGTGAATGAAATGAAAAGCTTTTCCTCTAGCTATCTTTATTTTTTTTTAATGTTTACAGTGCTGAGGTGAAGGGAAAGGCAGCTGGGCTGAAATGCCAATGTATGGGGTGGGGGTTTGAACTCTTTGCAGGCCAAGAGTCAGTTCAAGCGAAGATCCACAGCCAACAATGTGGAGATTCACATTCCGGTTCCAAATGACGCAGACTCACCAAAGTTCAAAACGACGGTTGGGAGTGTCAAGTGGGTGCCGGAGAACAGCGCCATCGTCTGGTCCGTCAAGTCTTTCCCGGTAAGCTGACTGGTGGTGGGTCTCCATGGGGAAGCCTCCAACCCCCTGCCCCTGCAAAGAAGGGGAAGAAGAACATGAGAACCATGACAGTGTCTTGGGAAGCCATTCTGACTGACTGCTCAAAGAATGTCTCCGCCTTCAGTGGCTGGGCCTTCCCCCTCTCTGCGGTTTCAGGGCGTGATGGAGCCATTTTTTGTGGCCCTGCAGTGATAGCCGGGGAGGTGCAGCATCAGCGTTGCTGGTTGTGAAGGTTTTGCTCTCCTCTGCAGGGCGGGAAGGAGTACCTGATGAGGGCCCATTTTGGGCTCCCAAGCGTGGAAGCTGAGGATAAAGAGGGGAAACCCCCCATTAGCGTCAAATTTGAAATTCCATATTTTACCACTTCAGGAATCCAGGTGAGAGAATTTTTATTTTTTTATTATTTGTTTATTGTATATGTTGCCTTTCTCACAGAGTGGAACTCGAGGTGGCTTTTAATCTTTGCTTGTGCATTTGCCCGACTGAGTGTCTATGAGTACGGAGAGGTGATTTTTCTGGACTGTAACTTCCAGAAATCCCTGCCCCCATCCTGCCTCCACTCAGGATATAAATAAATGCCTTCGATTTAGCTCGCTAAAGTATTTACAAAGTAGAACTTTAAGATAGTGTGCAAAAGATAATTAGCTTGAGAGACCTGAAGTATTCAAAACAGAAATGTTTTTGGCCCTTTGCCATCTGCCCACTTCCTTCTTAAGGATTCTGTCTGTGAGGAGAATGCCATGTGTTGCCCAGTGGTGCTGACAGGCCTTCGGAAGGACTGCTAGATGAGTGGGAAGATCGTGAAGGGGGAGCAGAGAGTGTACTTCAAGGCAGGTGGGCGGCACATTGGCCTGTAGGTGAGGCAGGGACTCCAGAGCAGGATCAGCAGCCTTTGGGAAAACCTGCCAGAAAGACTGGAGTGTCTATTTGATTCAGGTAGAGCAACAACAGGAGTGAGAAATTTCCTGGTGGAAAAACAGGCTTCTTTAGGTGGAAATCCAAAGCAAGTGGGTTTGGGGTGGTAAATGGGAAGGGGCATCGGCCCACCTACCGCCTGTTGCCATCTTGGGCTGAGAAAATGGGCAAAGCCACTCCTCCCCTTCATGGAAAGGAAGATATCTGCTTTTAAATATAGAGAAAGCCCCTGCAAGCACTCTGAAAAGGTAAGTTTTGTTGACCCTGTTAACTCAGAAAGGTCTCACAAGTCCATGAAAACCCTTACAGAACTTTTCAGTCAACCTGAAACACTTCATGGTGACACAGTCAGAGAGGGAGAGGGAGAGAGAGATCAGGATTAACATAGGAAGTGGTTTAACTGTGTACTTCCTCCCTCAGAAATAAAAATGGCAACAAACTCAAGAAAGAAAATAAGGGGAGTTTCTGTACTTTATTCCTTAGAGGAGACTCTTAAAACTGTCCTTTCCTTCAGAAATGAGAAGGAATGACCTGCCTGGGAAGGAAAGTAAAGAATTCTAGAACTTTTTCCCTTGGAAGAGTTTAGTTCAGCCTTTGTGCTGGGTGCCAGTAGTGGGCTTCCAGAGCTGCAGATAAATTCAGCCTAGCCTGAGCCATTACGTTGCCCTGATTATTCTGATATTCAACAGCGATCCAAGTCTTTGACTAAGAATCTCCTACAAGAGGTATCTTGACAGAATGTGCTTTTCTGGGAGTTTTAGCCAAGGCTTCTGGCTCATTACAAGACTTTGCCACATTTTTTCGGATAAAATTTACAATTATGCAATGTGGAATATAGTAGTCTGAGGCAAGGTTAACAAAGCGCTTTGGTTGACCAAATTGCCCTGAGATTTGGCTCATGGAAATGTCTCTGCCCATCTTCTTTTCTCAGGTCCGCTACTTGAAGATAATTGAGAAGAGTGGCTATCAGGCCTTGCCATGGGTGCGATACATCACCCAGAATGGAGGTGCGTGGACAACAGCTTGCGCGCTGCAGTAGCCCAGATCCCTACTGGGAAGGTGCCGGGGGGTTGGAAGAGTTTGCCCTGTGTGTGTTCATGCATTCACACAGATGGTTCCCATGGGAACAGGAGGTTAAGCAGGGACTGAACCTTCACTGTGTACATGTAAATGCAGAGGAGGCTCAGGTTTGCCTGGAGGAGGGGCAGCTCTGTGGGTGTCAAGGGATGGGGGAGTCCATCAGACTGAACCAGGGCGGTGGAATGGGGGGGGGAGTTGTGATTTATGCACGATAGCAGAGAGTTTTAGGGAAGCTGTGCTCATTAAGCTTTCTTTATGCCCTAGATTATCAACTGCGGACACAATAACGTTCGGCCACACTGCCACGGCAGGAAAGAAGTCTTCACTGCTGAAATATGTTGGTGCTTGCAGGTTTGGGTCTTGGCGGCTACAGGAGGGACCAAGCTGTTCCTGGGCCGGTGTTTCATGCCGATTTTGTGAATGCCCCCCCACACCCTGTTCAGTGTTGTTCGTGTTAGGAGTAGCTGTTACCCAGAAAGGAGGCCGGGAGCCAATCTGGTGTCTGTATTTTGGAAGGCTGGGCCCACGGTTGCCTGTATTAGCTTCAGTGTTAACTTCTCATGCCAAGGAAATACTTGTTGATGCATCTTAATTCTAGTAAATCCCAGATGGTCATTTCATTTCTAGTCTAGGGACACCTTGAAAGTCAGCTTCACTTAGTATTTTTGAGCTCTTTTGTAAAGAACGAAGAGGCCAGTTTGGAAATTGACAACACCCAGCTCGAGGGAGAGAGGAGGAAGTCGGTGTGGCAATATGAGGGCAAGGAACAGCAGACAGGAACACGAGCTCACTTTTGCAACACGATGCAAAAGTGGGGAAACGTTGCAGCCGTAGAGTCCTTGGAACCAACAGCTCTGCCCCATCAGCCCCTCTCCCCGAGAAGAGTCCCCATGTATAGAAGACTTGGCTTTTCCCCTGGCAGGGTCGCCCTCTTTTTGTAGGGAGACTCTCTGGAGGAGCAGCCTCAAAGTGTGTGTGGCTTGTGGGAGCCGTGAGGCTGTTGTCGTGGCATGAGGCAAGTGGGCAAGCGCCTAGAAGACGGACAGGGGCAAATGCCACTTCCTCCACATCCTTCCTTCAGTTGCTCCTTTGGATCCACTCAGTGTCTGGTTGCCCTCTTGGCGCACACAAATGTGACGCTCACTGCTCATTCCTGCCACCTTCACACTTGATTCCCCCTCCCCTTTTCTCTGAAGCACGGTATGTTTCAAGACTGCGCCCTGTTTGCAATGTTAGTTAGTGCTCGTTTCTTACATGGCAGGTTTAGATGAACAAATAAGGCTTTGGAAGAGGGAGTGGACGCCCCAGATGTGCTAAGAAGGTTTTGGGGGCTGATGCTTCTGCTGCAAGCAAAGGGTGCCTGTTACCTTCCACGTGACTGAGTGCAATCTTTGGGGAGCGGGACGTGGTTCACAGTGTGCTTAAAAGACGGTGTGTGGGATGAGGAGAGTGCCACCACCTCAGAGGCAGGGGGAGCGGGATAGTGACTGAAGTGGTTCTGAGGGTGTCATGACGTGACAGCTGCTTCCTCCCCCACCCCAGAAACATAATCAAGCACCCATCATGCCTGCGAAAGGTCCGTGTAGCTGTTGCATAAGTGTCTGTTCAAAATAAATCCCATTTCTCTTGATCAAACCCTTGGGTACTCTTTGGCTTGGTATTTTGGAGAGGAGGGCTGAGAGGTTTTGGTTGCTGTGGGCACCCTCTTGCTGACAGAACAATGCCTGTTCAGATGACTGTTGTGGGCCAGGATCTGGAGTCTGAGCAGAAGGCAGCTCTCCCTGTTGAAGAGCAGCCCCAGGAGGAGAGCCTCTCGCCTTCAGCTCTATGCAGGTACTCCAGGTGAGGTCACTTATAGGTCTACAGAAAGACACCTGGAGTTTTATTTCTGACCCTTTTTCCAATTATGCCCCACTCAGAAATCCTGCCCTCCCCTCTTTTGAGCGCAGCCACACACTGGGTTGATCTTTTCACAGAGGTTCTCTGTGACCTTTTCACAGAGAATGCCATACAGCATAAGGTGTAGGGACTATGTGTTTTATTTAGGTTCTAGAATTGACCAGGATACCTTGTGGTCTGTTAGCTCATTTTTAAAAAGGTGTCAAATAGAAAGGCCACACATAAATTGTGAAGACGAAGGCTATAAAACAGTATCAGTAACTCAGATGCAAGGGGAGCTGCCGTTTCAATGTTCTACAAAAGTCAGGGATTTCTCATGATTTTAGTTGGTGTCTAGTACACCATTCTAGAGCCCAGTTCCACACAGAAAATACGGGTGTCTCAAGATAGGCCCATTAGAACAGGCCTATTAAAACAGGAGGGAGGATGTATTTTGTTCCTGCATGTCAGCTGTAGATGGAGTTCAAAGTTCTTCTGTTTTGACCACTGACTCTGCTCCCTTTGCTTACGGTTTTTCAAAAGCTTTGCCTGCTGGATGATCTGGTATTTTAATTCTCCGTCACATACTCAGGCTCTGTACCTGCGACACTGCCTTTTGAGATGAGTCAGCCAGAGGAGGGGACCCTTGGCCACCATGGCTACAGGAATGCCTGCCTTAAAGCCCGGCGCATGGAGCAAAGGCTCTTCTCCTCCAGAGCCACCACGGAAGATGTGCCGGGGCCTTCAGCAACCAAAATGAGGGGCTGGGGCCGCGTGCCAAGCCGTGGTGGTTCAGTTGTGGCCGTGCGCTGGAGCACAAAAGGCACCTTTTCCAGGCAACTTGGGGAATCCTTCAGAAGCCAATGCAGGTGGGAGGTGGGTGGGAAGCCTCGCCGTGGGGGGCAGGGGGGCAGTTTTAAATTCTGTGAGGTCTTCTGGCCCTTGAGTTCTTTTTGGGGAACTGGGATCCCCTTCCTTTGCCCCCCTGGTCGCTCCTCCTTCACACAACTCAATGCAGGAGCCCCGCTGAAGAAGCCAAAGTCCTAAAAAGTTGGATTTGGGAAGGTGGGGTCTATGCATCCCCCCCAACCGATCAGGGAATGAGCCGGGATCCTCCTCCCCATCTATTCTATGGTGGTTTTTCACTTTATCTGTCGGGGGTTCTCGGTCTTAAATGAACCGCCTTCTCTAAAACGCATGGGAATCGCCAGGTCTTCCCCGCTGATGCTCAAGGGCGGCGCTCTAGCCTTCTCCACTCTATGGGCCAGCTGTCCTCAACACAGCGACGCGTCAGAGGGCTGACTCTCCGAGATGGGTTCCAGAGCGTCTCCTATTGGCGCTCTACCCTTCATCCCTTGTTGGTTGGCTCTCCGAGTTGAAGTTTCCTAGACGGTCTCCCTGGGGACGCTCTGGCCTTCTCATCTCAGAGGGCAAGGGAAGGGGGAGTCGGCTGGGAGCGGTGGAGGATGGGCTCGACAGCCATTGGCTCAATTTTTCCAATTTCCAAAGAGAAGCTGGCTGTGTCTGACAGCCGGACGGACCCGCCGCCTTAAGGCTCGCTTTCCAGGGGCCAAACCCCGCAAGGGCCGTGGCGCAGTGGATGACGCCCCGCCCAGGGACCGCGAGGCCGGGGGTTCGATTCTAGAATTTAGCTCTTTTTTAATTAAATAAATCAGATTAATCGAATAAATTTAATTAAACAGACCCCTCATACCTCGTCCTGCAGCGCCCTCTGGTGGCCGATCGGGACCAAATGGCGGGCGGGGATTTTTTTTTAAATTAAGCGAACGCGCTCGTTCCTTATCCCGCAGCGCCCTCTGGTGGCCGCCTGGAGCGCCGTCCTGTGGCCGCCTCTGCCCGCGTGGAGCCCACAGAGCGGCAGAGGGTGTCCTAAGGGCCCCAGAGAGCCCCGCCCCCTTCAGCAGGGCCGGGGCCGCGCCATGGGACAGGCAACCCCTCCGCCCCGGGCAGGACCCGCTCCGCCCCTCCCCTCCGCGGCGCCTTGAGGTTGAATCGGGGCCCCGCGGCGGCCTCCCCCTCTGGGGGTTCCTGGACTTCAACTCCCAGAAGGCCTCGGTTCCCCCGAGGAATGCTGGGAGTTGCAGTCCCGCCATCTCTCCGCCGCTCCCGAAACAGACGCCGCCCGGCGCCCCCAAGGTCAGCGGGGGCCGCGGCTGGATGGGGGGCTCCCACGGGACGGGCGGGGGGCCCGAGCAGCTCCCGGGAGGGCCCTGGGTTCGAAGGGGGAGGGGGAGGAATCGGGCCGCCGGAAGATCCGAATCCGCCACCACGTGTAGAGCGCCCTCTGGTGGCGAAATGAGGGGAGCGATTTATTTATTTATTTATTTAAAAGGGCCCCGATCCGCCAGCAGCTCTAGCGCGCCCTCCGGTGGCGAATCGAGGGGAGAGTTTTATTTATTTATTTATTTAAAGGGGCCCCGATCCGCCAGCAGCTCTAGCGCGCCCTCCGGTGGCGAATCGAGGGCAGAGTTTTATTTATTTATTTATTTAAAGGGGCCCCGATCCGCCAGCAGCTCTAGCGCGCCCTCCGGTGGCGAATCGAGGGGAGAGTTTTATTTATTTATTTAAAAAGGCCCCGATCCGCCAGCAGCTCTAGCGCGCCCTCTGGTGGCAAATCGAGGGCGGAGTTTTTTTATTTATTTATTTATTTAAAAGGGCCCCGATCCGCCAGCAGCTCTAGCGCGCCCTCCGGTGGCGAATTGAGGGAAGAGTTCTATTTATTTATTTATTTATTTAAAGAGGCCCCGATCCGCCAGCAGCTCTAGCGCGCCCTCCGGTGGCGAATCGAGGGGAGAGTTTTATTTATTTATTTATTTATTTAAAAGGGCCCCGATCCGCCAGCAGCTCTAGCGCGCCCTCCGGTGGCGAATCGAGGGGAGAGTTTTATTTATTTATTTAAAAAGGCCCCGATCCGCCAGCAGCTCTAGCGCGCCCTCTGGTGGCAAATCGAGGGCGGAGTTTTATTTATTTATTTATTTATTTATTTAAAGAGCCCCGATCCGCCAGCAGCTCTAGCGCGCCCTCTGGTGGCGAATCGAGGGCAGAGTTTATTTATTTATTTATTTAAAAGAGGCCCCGATCCGCCAGCAGCTCTAGCGCGCCCTCCGGTGGCGAATCGAGGGGAGAGATTTATTTATTTATTTATTTAAAGGGGCCCCGATCCGCCAGCAGCTCTAGCGCGCCCTCCGGTGGCGAATCGAGGGGAGAGTTTTATTTATTTATTTAAAAAGGCCCCGATCCGCCAGCAGCTCTAGCGCGCCCTCCGGTGGCGAATCGAGGGAAGAGTTCTATTTATTTATTTATTTATTTAAAGAGGCCCCGATCCGCCAGCAGCTCTAGCGCGCCCTCCGGTGGCGAATCGAGGGAAGAGTTCTATTTATTTATTTATTTATTTAAAAGGCCCCGATCCGCCAGCAGCTCTAGCGCGCCCTCCGGTGGCGAATTGAGGGAAGAGTTCTATTTATTTATTTATTTATTTAAAGAGGCCCCGATCCGCCAGCAGCTCTAGCGCGCCCTCCGGTGGCGAAATGAGGGAAGAGTTCTATTTATTTATTTATTTATTTAAAGAGGCCCCGATCCGCCAGCAGCTCTAGCGCGCCCTCTGGTGGCGTATTGAGGGAAGCTTTTTTTTCTTTTTTTATTTATTTATTTATTTATTTATTTATTTATTTATTTATTTATTTAAAGAGGCCCCGATCCGCCATTTGGTCCCGATCCGCCTCCGCCACGTGTAGAGCGCCCTCTGGTGGAACAAAGGCTTTACTACACCGACAGAAATCCTAAATCCTGAACTATATCGCGCGGGGGGGGGATACCCTCCTCTTTTCTATCGAGGCGCCCCCTGGTGGCCAATGAACGGAGGAGCTTTATTTGGTTTTTAAAACGGTCCCACCCCCAGCCGGTGACTTTGTGATCCTTTCAGTGAGGAATTGGTGGCCCGGGGAGTATTTGTGCTTAAGGGAAACTCTCAATCGGGACTTCAAAGGCAACCGCAACGGCGAGCGCCCATTGGCTGCGGTGGCTCAGCGGGTAAAGCCGCGGCTCTCGAAGGCTCTTGGTCGCGAGTTCGAGGCCCGAGACGTTTTTTCTTCCTCGGCCGATTCTAAAATGGCGGCCGAGCGGCTGAGCGGCGGCTCCCGAGTCCTATCGGCGGCGAGTTCGGGGCCTGTGGGCGGGGCCGGGAGCTCGGCCGGAAACCCAGTTTTCCTTTCCGCCCCGCCGCCGGAAGTGAAGCTCCGCCATGGACGCTGAGGGGGACGCTGACGGGGCCGGGGGGCGGCGGGGCGGCCTGGGGCTCTCTTTCGGGGCCGGGGGCGGCCGGGAGCCCCTCGGCGGCGCCGCCTTCATCCCGGGACGGAGGCCGCGGCCGCTTCCTGGGCGTCCGGAGCCCGAAGAGCCCCGCGGGGGGCAGGTAAGGGGTCGGGGGGCCTCTGGGGGAGCCCCGGGTGGAGCTGGGCGGCCATCGGCCCCTCCGGGCGCCCCGGGCCCTCGCGCGGCCTTCCTCAGGGCCTCTGCCCGCCGCCACAGGGGGTCCTGGGAGCCCGGGAACCGCCTCCGTCCCTCGGCGCCGAGAGAACCCGCTCCCTTCGGCAGCTCCGGGGGCAGCACCAGGGGACCCGCAATCCCCTCCCCGCCCCTCCCCTCTGTGGCACTTTGGATCTGGGTGGGGGCCCCGCGGCAGCTCCCCCTCTGGGGTCCCCGGACTCCCACTCCCGGAAGGCCTGGGTCCCCGGGGATGCTGGGAGCTGCGGTCCCCGCGACCTCTCTCCTGGGGGGCGGGGAGGGGGGCGAGGGGACCGGGGGGCTCCGTCTCCGTCTCCGCTTAAAGGAAGGACCCAAAACTAGAGGTCCTGGTGGGTTTCCCGGGCTTTGAGTTGGCCTTTTCTCCTGGCTTTCCGCCCGCGTCTGCGGCTGGCATCTCCCGAGGCTGTTCCGGCATGGAATCGGGACAGGACCTGTGTATGTGTGTGGTCTCCGGGTGGGGGGGCGCCGTGTGCGTGTGTTGCGGGGGCCCTGATGTTAAAGGGGAGGCCCCGGGGTTGTCCTGTTGCTAGTCAGGGTCGTGGGTAGCAGAGCATTGGGGACCTTGGCCGCCCCCGTGTCCCCTGCAAGGCTTCGGGGTCCGGGTCTTCGGGCCCTCCTTCCCTCCCGTGGAAACGGTCCCGTGTTTCCCAGCCTGGCCGAGGGGCTCTCAGGGGACCCAGGACCTCCCTCGGTGCTTCCAGGAGGCCTTCGGGGTCCGGGCGGGTTTCCAACCTGGTTCTTCTGCCTGGACGAGCCTGGAGGGTCCTCCGTGGCCTTGGATTCGTGCCGGGACTGCGTGCAATTCCCACCCCCGTCTAGATCAGCCCCCCTTCCCCGTATCTTAGACCATTTCTGCACTGGCCTCTTATAGCGCTGTGATTCCACTTGCAACATCCTCTGGAATCCTGGGGCCATTGAGGACCCTCCCGAGACTGCAACCCCCAGGACTCCAGAGGACGTTGCAAGTGGAATCACAGCGCTATAACATCCGGTGCAGAAAGGCCCCCGTGTAGACCTGCCCCCGGCTGCAAGGCATGCGGGGAACCCCGGCAGAAGTCAGGGGACCCCCCTTGTCCTCTGCTGAGCGGGGCATTTGTTGGATTTTATGCTCTGGGGGTCCTGTTTCTTCCCAGCTTCCCTATAGGGTGAGGGACCCCTTGAGGGATGGCAAAGACCCTTCCCTTTGGGGGGCCGCTTGCCTTCACTGCTGGGGGCTTTTGGGGTCTGGGGCTCTTCTGGTGTCTGAACCGGAGTAACCCTTGGCCCGTAGACCCCCCCTTTAGACGGTTCAGTCCCCCTTTCGGGAGGGGGGCTCACAGGTCCTTTTTGCACAGTCCAGCAGAGCTTTTATGGTGCCCCTTTTCTGTCCTGGGTGGTGGTGGGAGTTTTTGTGTCCGTATCTGTCAGTGTGGGGAGGTTCTCTGGGTGGCCCCGTTGTCGGTTAGGTTTGCGGATGAGCAGGACATCCAGAAATAGCGGTCTTGCTTTATTTCCTTTTTCCCTGGTAAACTGGATGTTTGGGTGGATGTTGTTCAGATGGTCCGGAAAAATTTCAGATGGTCACCTGAACTACAGGCCACTGGTTACTCTGGGGCTGTGGGGGGCTCTACAGAGGGACTGCAAAACACAGCAGCCTCGGGAGATGCCAGCCACAGACGCAGCCAAAAAGTCAGGAGAAAATGCAAACAGAACACAGGCTCAAAGCCCGGGAAACCCACAACCACCTCTAGTTTTGGGTCTTTTCTTTAAGCAGGAGATGGATTCAGAGCCTCCCAGTTCCTTGCCCCCCATCCCACCCCAGCTGGCTGCCGGGGAGCAGGAGAGAGATCGTGGGTCACTGCAGCTCCAAGCATCCCCGGGGAACCGAGGCCCTCTGGGAGTTGAAGTCCAGGAACCTCCAGAGGGGAGAAGCTGCCACAGGGCCCTGATCCAGATTCAAAGTGCCACGGAGGAGAGGAGCGGAGAGGGGATTGTGGGTCCCATGGTGCTGCCCCCGGAGCTGCTAAAGGGAGCGGGGTTCTCTTGGCGCCGAAGGACGGAGGCAGTTCCTGGGCTCTCAGGACACCCTATGGAGGAGGGCAGAAGCCCTTAGAAAGGCCGGCCCAAGGGCCTGGGGCGCCCAGAGGGGCTGATGGCCACCCAGCTCCACCCGGGCAAGCCTGGGGCCCACATAGACCTCTTACATTAGGAAAACACCTCTTATAGTTTGCAAAATAAACTTCTTTTTAACATACAGTGTTACATTACATTCATTTTTCCCAGTCCCCCCCCCTCTCCTCCCTCCCTCCTCCCCCTTCCCTCAACCCCCTCCCCAATCCCCTTTCCCTCCCCCCCTCCCCTTATCCCCCTCCCTCCCCAATCCCCTCTCCCTCCCTCCCCCCCCCTTCCCTCAATCCCCTCCCCTCATCCCCCCTCCTGTCCCTCCGCGTCTTTATTTTGAACATACAGTGTTCCATTACATTTATTTTTCCCAGTCCCCCCTCCCTCCCCCCTCCTGTCCCTCGATGTCTTCCTCGCGCTTCTTGATGAGCTGGTCCTTGTAGAAGTCTGGGGCGACGTGGAGGATCTCGGTGAGCCCCTCGGCCCGTCTTGGAGAAGAGGCACCCTGCTGGGGGGAGGGAAGAGGGACATCAGCACAAGGGGGGAAATCAAGAGAGGAAACCAGGGATACCCCTACCCTGTGAAGAATTTGACAGAAAACACAGAAGTTCCTCTGCCCCACCTCCGGAATCAAGAGGCGAGAACGGAGGCTTACCTATAAAATCTGTCACTTTCTCCGTACGCTTGGATGAGGATGTTGTCGTTTTCCTTGTACTTCGTCTTCTTTCAAAGAACCCTGTGAGGGAGGAGAGGAGGAAAGATAAAAGGCTGCACCAACTACTGCTCTGTTTAAAGCAGGGGCAAGCAACTGCAGAAGGCCACAACCCCAACTGCCTCCCTGGGGTAGAACATGAACAGCCACTCTGGCATTTTTGCCATGTTTTTAAGTCCCTCAAGTCATTTTAGGCTCAAGAGGAGCCTTTTCTTAACAACCAGAAGTGAGGAAAATAACCTTGTTCCCTTCCAGCTCTTAAAAAAAGGGCTTTTCTGAGCCTACACTGGTACCAGGAGGGCCAAAAACATGGCAGAAGTGCCCCCCACTTAAGGGATATCTGGGGAGGGGAAAACTTGGACAGAAAAAACCTCTCAGGGACCCTGGGATTCACAAATGTCCCACAAGTTACACCCTTCCCACCCTGATTTCTGGGCACAAATCAAAGTGCTGGTTACGACCTATTGAGCCTGTTATGGGTCAGGGCCTGTCCCACTGAAAGCCCATTATCCCCAGAGAGCAGCCTGCCGGGGTTTTTAAGAGCACAAGGCTTACAGTTTCTCTGTCCTCCCACCCACCCCCCAGTCTCGGCTGATGGAAAGAGGGGAGACAAGGCCTTCTCCGTGACCACAATCCATTTGAATCTGGTGGGGAGGGTGCCAGCTGCCTCATTCTGCCTTCAAGGCAATAGGGCTCCTCCCCAAGGCAGAAGGGGGCAGCTGGTGGGGCTCACTATGTCTGCCTTATGCCATTTTTAATAGAGACTTACAAGCCTCGCTTAGCATTCACAGTCTCTCCCAGTCTCCTGAGACTCACAGAGAGACTGCAAACACGAGGCCAGACTCATAAGTCCCGATTAAAAACCACAGAGGGCAGCAGTGGAGGCAAACAGCCTGCTAATGTCAAGGGCCAAGTGTGCTTTCTGGTATGACTTACGGTTGAAGACGACGTTGTCCTCGAACTCCTTCCACTGCTGGTACCATTTGGAGTCCTTGTGAGGCACCACATCCACGGCCTCCCTGCAGCGGGCACAGAAACCAAAAGAAGGGTTGGACAATGTTGCTCCACTGAGCCTTCCCCCTCCGCCCTTTGCCTGTTAGGGCAGTGGTGGCTTTAGGCAGCCATGGGGTTTCCTGAAGGCCTCCGCTCTACACCTGCTGGACACGAGCAATACCTGCCTAAGGTGTTTTGGGGACAGGTGCCCTACAAAGGAAGACAAAAGAGCCCAATCCCTCCCTGTCTAAGGGCCTTTCCACATTACACTGTTATAGTGCTTTTATTCCACTTTCAACACTTTCTTGTGGAACCCTGGAGTTTGCAGTTCAGGGAGGGTTCTTTGGGATTCTCACCCAGGGAGCTCTTTGGCCCCAGGAAACTGTAAACCCCAGAATTCCACAGGAGGGGAATATAGTGGAATAATACCACTATAACAGGGTAGTGCATTAAGGGCCCTAAATAAAATATGAAATTCCCTCTCAATCGAGGGACGAAGGCCTAGTAGGACACATTGTTAGCGTTTGAGTCAGGCTGGACAACTGACTCCTTGGCTCCGAATACCTGCTCCTCCCTCTGCCTCTCCCTGCCAAACTCCGTCTGCTCCCCCAGCGGCGCAGCCAGGGGGACAAAATCTGCCTGCATCCCCCACAGACATCAGGAGGACCCCCCAGCAACAAAGGATGAGCCCAGTTTCCTATTTTGGTTCTAGTCTCTTTCAAGCAGGAAGCCTGTTTTCAAAAGGAGCTGAACAATATCAATATTTAGAGCAAGTTTCCAGGCAAGGGAAACACAACAGCAGCCAATGTGCTCAAAGAGGGACAGTCCCTGGCCCAGGGGGGAAATGCAGCTGCCCGAGAAACACTCATTCAGACAGGACTTGGGCGCACGGTGCCTACAACTGGCCAGCCATGTCGGGGGACCCTCCATAATTAGTTTGGGAAAGTACTACGGATGGGTTATGCAGGAGTAAGAAATGTACTATGTAGTCAGAGCACCCAGATAGCTTCACATGCAGCTGCTCATTTGTAGCAACGTTCCTAGAAGCACCGTTATGCACACATGCAAAGGTTCTCACCAGATAGCATCCCAGTAACAGCATCGGGCCCAGAGAAGGAAGGTCACCTGCAATGGGCTCCGTGGGAACGAAGAGGAGCATGATAACATCCTGTCTCTGTAACCTCACTCAGTCTGAATCACTAAAGTCGTGTCCTCTGTTCATGCTCAGGAATAAACCTTGCTTTGCATGATGACTGTATGTGTTCCTGACAAGGCAGCTTATGGGGATCCTAGGAATTAAGCAGGGCTCTCTCAGGCAAGGGGGTTTTGCCAGTTCCTTCCTCTGAAATCTCACCCGCAGCCCCCGGGATTCCTGGGTGGCCTCCCCTCCAAGGACTAACCAGGGCTGACCCTGCCTGGCTTCCAAGGGCAGAGGCCATCTGGGGCCCTGAGGAGAGGCTGTGGCCTCTGGGAGGTTACAATCTCATCCCCACCCCCACCATCAGTTTCTTACCCACCTCTCTGTAAGGCTCCGGGTGGGAGACAACATAAGTTTAAATGCAATTAAAAGCTCACTGTAGATTAAAATACCTCCGTTTAAGATTCATAATTAAACACGGACGGGGCTGGCCTGCCTGCAATCTCAGCGGAGGGGATCGGGTGCCTTTAGAGTATTTTATATAGTATAAAAGGACAGGGCGCTGCCTCTAGGAGTTTACAGTATCATCATCATCATCATCATCATCATCATCATTATTTCTTACCCTCCTTTCTCTAAGGCTCAAGGTGGGATACAATAACGTAAAATACAGTTAAAAACACACTGTAGACTGAAATATACTCAGCCAAACACCATTGAAAACCATCCCTCAGTCTAAAATGGAGACTGAGGCTGCGAGTGGGCTGCCCGGCCTCCAACCTCAGCGGAGGGGACCGGGGAGCCTCGGGGGTCTCTTCTGGTGGGCAAAAGGACAGATCGTTCCACTCTCAACCCAAAGGGGGAACCGTGTGGCCTCCCCGCGGATGTTGGGGACTGCAAGTCCCAGCATCCCACCCACTGGGGGCACGAGAGGGGGGCACTTTGGTCCCCCAATCTCGCTCTGTGAAATTATTCAATGGGAGTCAGGGCATCCCCACATGCTCGGGGACGCTCTGCCCCTGCTCAAGGGGCCTGAGGGGGGGAAAGGGGCGCGCTCTGCACAGGCTCAGAGGCCCCCCCTCGGGCCTGACGGGAACGGAGCTCAACCGCTGACTAGGCGGCGAAGCGGAGGCGCCCCTCCCGCCCTCAGGAGGCCCAAGGCAGGGGGAGGAGGAGGAGGGGAGGGAAGGCAGGCCTCTCCGCTGGGCTGAAGGCCGGGGAAACGCTGCGCGCTCCGGAGCAGCCTCTCCAAACAAAACGGGGCCCGGACGGGGAGGGAGGCGGGACCGACGCGACAGGCTGAGGGGCCCCCGCCGCCGTCTCCCTCCTTACCGGGCGTCTCCAGACCGCTGCCGCCGCCATCTTGTCTTCACGGGAGAGAAGGCCAGAGGGGAGGGGCGCGGACCGATGACGTCACACGCGCAGCTCCAGGGAGGAGGAGGGCGGGGCAGAGGCGGCCTCCGCAGCCGGGAGACGCTGTGACGTCACGACGCCCGCCCCTCCGGTTACTAGGGCGACGGAGAAAACCCTCCGCTAAGGAGAAGCGACTTCCCGTAGAGTCTCGGAGGGGAAAAAGCCCTCCTTGAATAGCAGCCGCCGCTGCCCGTGTCTGGCCTGTGGGATCTGCAGGCCTTTCATTAGCATATATTCAAATGAG
This sequence comes from Ctenosaura bakeri, assembly GCA_948474755.1. Taxonomy (NCBI): domain Eukaryota; kingdom Metazoa; phylum Chordata; class Lepidosauria; order Squamata; family Iguanidae; genus Ctenosaura; species Ctenosaura bakeri. Next base: position 125,530 of record CAOLHI010003365.1, on the reverse strand, counting down.
GGCCTCTGTTTCCCCTTCCCCGCCCTCCTTGTGGGTGGTTTGATGCCATGGCAACCGCAGGCTCTGTGGGAAACCCAAGAGAGGCCCAGAAGCAAGGCCTGTGGGGGGGGAGGTGTAGGCCTGGTATGCACATGGAAGAGACCTTGGCTGTCCTCTGGAAGGAATGGCCCCTCCAACCCTGCAAACACCTATGCGCGCTCCTTGGCCAACCATACACTGTTTTATTTATTGGAAAGCTTAGAAGCAACCCCTATGGTGGTCTCTCAGGGCGGCGCACAAATAAGGCCACACAATCCATCCCAGTTGAAACAGGAGGAAAGAAAACCAGGCCACAGAACCAGCCAGAACAGTTTAAACGCCACAGTCATTGATGCATCTTCCACCTCTATGGGCTAAAAATGATGTCCAAAGGAAGCACTGACTGTGGCTCCAGTCTCAGGCGCAACACAATCTGGGCTTTGTGGAATATTTGGCAGTTGGGTTTTTATAAGGAAGAAACTAATTTGTTTGAAGAACGACATCATCGAGGCTGGGTCGGTCTGTTTGTTAATATTTGGCTGTTTTCCCCTTGTGAAATAAGCACTAATAATTTCCACAGTTTTCCCCCACGGCAAATATATATATATATATATATATATATTCTGTGCTATTCCCACAGCCCGGAATGTGTTGTGAAATTGTTCTGCACAGAAATACCTGCGGGGTTTTGTGCAAGAACTGGGGGTTGCCCGAAACCCACGGTTTCCAGCCTGCCATCAATCTTTTCCACCCAAGATCCCTGTTTTTCTTCCTTTTTGCACAACAAAAACCCTGCAAACCCAACTCCTGCACATCGACAGCCATGCGAGAAAACAACAACCTTGTACAACCCAAAACCATGCGTGTGTTTCTTGGTTCGAGATGACTGGTATTTTGTCGCAAGCTTTTTCTTGTGCGAGATGGTGGTTCTGCACTGTGAGTGGAATAAAGCCAAAACTCCATTATAGATCTGCAGGGAGGCACATCATTCACATGGCCACAGGAAGCCCTAGCCCCCTCCCATGTATTCTAGCCCCCTCCCATGACTACCTCACCTATGGTACTTCCCTTTACCTTACTTAGAAAGTGGTTTGTGATTGGAGGAAACTCATGTTTGTTAGACCCCATCTTGAATACTGTGTCCAGTTCTGGGCACCCCAATTCAAGAAGGATATTGACAAGCTGGAGCAAGTCCAGAGGAGGGTGACCAAAATGGTGAGGGGCTTGGAAGCCACGAAGTCCTATGAGGATAGACAACTCGGTATGTTTAGTCTGCAGAAGAGAAGGTTAAGAGGGGACATGATAGCCATGTTTAAATATTTGAAGGGATGCCATGTAGAGGAAGGAGGGGACTTGTTTTCTGCTGCTCCAGAGACCAGGACAAGGAGCAATGGATTCAAGCTGCAGGAAAGGAGATTCCACCTGAACCTCAGGAAGAACTTCCTGACAGTCAGGGCTGTCCGGCAGTGGAATCCGCATCTGGAGGGGCCAGGGAGTTCTAGTCCACCCCCTCTGACCTCTGGAGGGTCCAACCCCCCCCGCATCTGGAGGGGCCAGGGAGTTCCAGTCCACCCCCTTCTGACCTGTAGAAGAAACTTTCCTAGAATAGAAGAGAGGGAGGGGGAAAAAAACCCGCCATACCTATTTCTTGTCTTCTCCGCTCTGAACCCCGGAAGGAGTCCTTTGACCCCTCCGGACCGCCGTCCTCCCCGCCGCATTGCATCCTGGGATTTAGAGTCCTTTGACGCCTCCGTCCACCCAGCTCCGCTCCTGATTGGACGAGGCGGGCCGCCGAACCCGGAAGCGTTGCTATGGCGGCCGCGGGGAGCCCGTTCCGCGGCCTGGTCTCGGTGCTGGAGACCTACCGGGGCAGAGACCGAGTGGTGAGGGGATGATGGGTGGCTTTCCCCCCGAGAGGCGTGGCCGAGGGCTTGGAGAAGTTACTTTCTGGGCGGCGGGCGGCTTCGAGGAGTTGGGACCCCAAGAGTAACTTTTTGTGGCTCCAAAAGGAACTTTTGTGCCCCAAAAGTAACTTTTTCCCAGCCCTGGCTTCCTAACAAGTTACATCATGAGCAGAGATAATATGTATAGAATATTCAAAGGGATTTGGGCTACTTTCTCATCATTATTATTGATTTTATATTTTTTATTATTATTATTATTATTATTGTTATTATGTATTCATTTCTCAATTTTTTTTGGCTCTGAAGGCCATCAGATCAATGCGCATGAAACAGGTTTTATCAATCTCTTTAAATCCAGAATAATGCAAAATAAAAAAAAACCTGATGTTTGAATCCGTTGCTCCTTGTCCTGGTCTCTCAAGCAGCAGAAAACGAGCTTGCTCCCTCCTCGACATGACAGCCCTTTAACTGATGTATTCTTTTCAAAACCTGCTGAGGAACAGCTTTTAAAATCCATTTTAAAGACTGGCAGCCATAGAGAAGCCTGCTTTTCCGTTAGGATTCTTTTTTTTAACAGATGCATTTTATTTTCATACAGTAAAATACAGAGAAACAAAAACAAAAGAAAGGGAAACTAAGACTGCCGGGTTATATCATGCACTCGATTTCCTCCTCTCCATAATTTAAATAATTTAAATTTCCTCCTCTCCATAATTTAAATTGTCTCCCATTTAACAGGTTACCATTCTGTTATAATTACCTTATGCATTAACCAGATCTTCACGTATATCTATAATTTATTTGATTCCATTCCACATGTTTATTTGAGCACTGAACTTATCCTCCATTTTTTATATTATGTTGGCCCCGCAGGAAGAAAAACTCAACGCTCCCCCAGGAAATGGCCGCCCAGCCTCTGCTTAAAAACCTCCAAAGGACGAGGAGACCCCACCACATTCCCAGGCAGCATCAAATGGCTTTGACTGTCAGGAAGTTCTTCCTGAGGTTCAGTTGGAATCTCCTTTCCTGCAGCTTGAATCCGTTGCTCCTTGTCCTGGTCTCTCAAGCAGCAGAAAACAAGCTTGCTCCCTCCTCGACATGACAGCCCTTCAAATATTTAAGCTTGGCTATCCCGTTCCTCTTCACCTTCTCTTCTGCAGACTAAACATCCCCAGTTCCCTCCTTCATGGCTTCCAGACCCTCCACCATTTTGGTTGCCCTCCTCTGGACACGTTCCAGCTTGTTGATATCCTTCTCGAACTGAGGTGCCCAGATCTGGACACAGGATTATTCCAGATGAGGTCTAACTAATACAGAATAGAGTGGTACTATTACCTTCCTCGATCTAGACACCATACTCCTATTGATGCAACCAAGAATCACATTGGCTTTCTTGGCTGCTGCATCACACTGCTGGCTCATGTTCAGCTCGGGGTCCACCAAGACTCCTCAATCTCTTTCACACAGTTGTCCAGCCAGGTGTCCCTTATCCTATCGTTGTGCATTTTTCTGCCCAAGTGGAGGACTTTACATGGGATCAATGTGGTTTCAGGCCAAGCCTCGGCGCAACAGCCGTCTTTGCACCGCTGCTTGTGCAACAAAAGATTCCAGTGCCAACTTCTTTGCTCCCCTTCTTGGATATTTTTTTATTTCCTTAAAATAAAAGATAAACCGGAGCTCGGAAACTCATTTCTCTCCTCTTTCGGAGGGGCCCGACCAGCTTTGTGGAAAGGCGCTTTTCAGAAACCTACAAATTAAGCCTCATCTTTCACAAACACCGTTTTGATGCGGAATTTGGTTTGCATGTTTCTTTCTTTTTTCTAAGAGATGCCGTTGATCGATAGCACTTATCTTTTCAGTAACATTTTCTTCAATGTCTTTTTTTAAAAAAAACACCAATACTTAAAATAAAAAATCACAATGTGGTCTTCCCCCCCCCCACAAGGTGCGCACCATCTGCTACGGCTGCCAGCTGGCCGGAGGGGCCTTGGTGTCCAGGGGGAGCCCCGGGGAGTCGCCGCTCGGCCGCAGCCTTCTGGCCGTGTCCGCACAGCTGAGCCACTGCCGGACCGTCCTGCGCCTCTTTGATGACCTCTCCATGCTCGCCTACAGCTGCCAGTACGGGCTGGGCCGGAAGGTAAGACCTCTCCGAAAGCGCGGACGAGGCCAGGCTGGCTTCTGGGGATGATCAAATTTAATATTGATCCATCGCTTCTTAGCCCCGGGGGTTCCCAAAGCTACTAAACCTATTACAATACAAATTTAAAAAGCAAATGGAAACGATCCATGGAAACAAAATGAAGCCTCCATATTTAGAAATAGTGTATCTTTGAATGGATCTAATAGAGATCTTTTGTTTTCATTGAGAATTAATCAATCAATCAATCAATCAATCAATCTTCCTCTTTCATATCCTGCCTTTCCCCCCAGAACAGGGATTCAGTATCCTTTATTATTCTTTCTTGAGCGACCTGTCTTCATTCTAATAATGGATTTATTTTTTTAAAAGTGCAAGAAAAATTCAGGCATTATCTTGCAAAGCAAGCTACAGGCCTCCAGTAACTTCACCTGCATGACGGGCAAACATTCAACAGGTGCAGCCCTTTGTCCCTGGAAAAGCTTCCGTCTCTCATGTGTTTTTGCCTCTTTGTTCAAGATGTGAGAAAATCCGAAATTTGACTGGCGGTGTGGCTGGCCTGGGCTGGAATCTCCCAGTGTCTCTCATTTTGTGTTGCCTTGCTGCCGTCTTTTAATTTGGAGAATCCTTCTCTTGGTATTTTATTTAAAAAAAAAACGCAAGGGGGCAAAGGAGCTGAAATCCCCCCCTCATATACATACACCCCCAGCTTCTTCCATGCTGGGGTCCCATATGGCCTGAATGAGAAGTCCTCCTCTTGCAGTGGCTTTTCCCAGTTGCAGCCAGCAAAGCAAGAGGTGAGAATTTGCAATGCCTCCTTGTAAGGGGCCCAGGTTCCAGTCCTGCCCCCACCACCAACTGGTGCTCAGATGGGTCCCCACCTTTGCCGGAGGTTGGAGCAGACCAGGCAGTCTTATATTTGGGCTGAGGAGGGCATAACCCACTCCAAAGAACAAATAATTAGAAATGTGTGACTTGAGGTGGGTTAAGACATCAAGGGTGAAGCTGGGGGCTGTTTTCTAGGTAAAGGGACAGCTCATAGAATCATAAAATAATAAGAGTTGGAAGAGACCCCAGGGGCCATCCAGTCCAACCCCCTGCTATGCAAGAACACATATCAAAGCATTCCTGGCAGATGACAGTTCTTCCTGAAGTTCATGTGGAATCTCTTTTCCTGTAGTTTGAATCCACTGCTCCGTGTCCTAGTCTCTGGAGCAGCCAAAAACGGGCTTGCTCCATCTTCAACATGACATCCCTTCAAATATTTAAACATGGCTACCATGTCCCCTCTTAACCTTCTCTTCTGCAGATTAAACATCCCCAGCTCCCTCAGTCACTCCTCAGAGGGCTTCCAGACCCTCTGTCATTTTGGTCCCCCTTCTCTGGACACGTTCCAGCTTGTCGATATCCTTCTTGAATTGAGGTGCCCAGAACTGGACACAGGATTTCAGATGAGGTCTGACCAAAGCAGGGGGCTCCAGATGCTGCCAAAACAGTTCAGAAGGTGCTTGGACGCAGCATCCCCGCTTCTACTCTGGAACAATCCCACTGGCAGATGACCCCCCCCCAACCAAGAGGCAGCAACTCTCACATGTGACTTAAGAGCAAACACTTCTATTTTTAGGCTGGTACATGCCAGAGAGCACGTGACCGCAATTCCCTTTTGCCCCCCACCAACACCCTTTGGCCCTGGAGGGAGAGAGCTGCCTGGAAGCTACCTTTAACCTTGCAGGCAGGGCTTAGTTGGCGAGAGGCCAACGGGGCCACCTCTGCCTGCCGAGGAAGCAAAAGGAAGCCATCTTGTTCCACGTTAAGGCTGTTTAGCCCTCTTCCTTGCTCTCCTCTACGGTTCTTGGGGCCGACGGGGACCCCTTGGGGCACTCTGCTGCTCCCCTGGATCCGTTTATTCACCGGGGTGACCCCTGGCAGTTGAACCAGGGGCCCTTGTGTGCAAAGTGGCAGCCCAGATCACAACCCAGGGGTGGTTGCAAAGGTAGTCAGGGCCATGGACAGTTTTGCAAGGCAAGGCACAGAGCAGCTGAGGCATTAGCAGGTCATATAGGGATGGCTGCCCCTCCTTGGGCAGCCTTAGAATGAGACCAGGCAAATTCACACAGGCTCAGGGCTGCCACTGGCCACCTGTCCCAACAGTCCTCTTTAGCCTCTTCTCTTGGGAGGCCACCTGCCTTGGAACAGGTGTAAGAAGCAAGAGGATGCTATTCTGCAGTATATGGAGAAAAAGAATATGAGAAATAGCTGGAAAATGGTCAAAACTCGGGGAGACCCTGATGACAAGCTGAGACAAGCAAGGATCTTCCCGGAGGACAAAGAAAATAAAACTTTTTAGGCAGAAAACATATGCCATTTTCTGCACAAGAAACCTCTTGCGATTTGTTTTGTACGGAGCAAATCCCAAATGCTGAATGTTCTTCAAAAGCTGCACAGCTCTCAATAAGGGTCAGATGATTTCTACTTCTTTCCTCCAAGAACAAAAGTTATGAGGCTATACCTCCCTGTTCTGAGTACAGCTTGGGGAAAAAAGGCCATCCCAGACTCTTCACTCCTTGCCGCCTTCCCTAATAAGTTTTTCCTGGGCAATAAGCAATAAATGTTAGCAGCATTTTGACTGGACATTCACATTTTATGCCATTATCTTATCGTTTTGGCCCAAGTAAGTGATGAAAAATACCTTTGACCTTTTTTTTTACACTATAGATAGTAATGGCAATGTACTGTTCAAAGTGAAAGCAATGGATCACTCTTTTCCAGACTCTGGCTGTGCTCACATCCTGCCTGTGCCACCGGGGTGCGGGGGTGTGGGTCTAAAGGGCTGGACCAGGTGGGCATAGGGCCTGATCTGGCTCACTACCCTCTCTGCGTGCCCCGCAGGAGGAAGATGCTGCCGTGCGCTGGCTCTCCGTCCTCAGCAACCTGGCTGACCAGCTGTACTACCCTTGTGAGCACGTGGCCTGGGCGGCAGATGCAGAGATCATCCATGCCAACTCCAGGAAGTGGTGGGCAGTTAGCACGGCCCTTTGGGGGGCATCTCTGCTCCTGGGCATTGCACGGTAAGGCTTGGCGGAGGATGGGGAGAGAAAAGGAAGGGCCTTCTAACCTGCTGCACCAATGCAAACTGCTGCCAAAACGGTGTCTTTCCTCCTCTGTCCCAGCTCTCTGAGAATTTTGTCCCAGCTGAGAAGAAAGCAGAAGAAAGAGGTCAGGTAAGACATACCCCACTCAAGCATCTTCTCTCCCTCCATCTAGCAGACCAGGGAGTGCTCACGTGCGCTCTCTCACACACAAGTGCGCAGAACCCCTTACTGATGGACCAGTCTCTGCTTGCGCACCTTCCAGAAGAGGTACAAAAGATGGATGGACTCTACTGACAGTCCATTTCTCCGTCACCCCACACTTGCAGGGTCTGTGGGGAAAAGCGGGGTGGAATTCCACCCACATCTTCTCTGCTCTGGGACTAGAGGGAGGGTTGTGGAGCTTCTTCCCACACAGTCCCTAACCGGGATACCTCTTTCCCTTTGCTCTAGCAAGGAGACTTTGCAGAAGATGGAGGCTCAAGTGAGGTCCGAAGCCTTGACCATTGCCAGCAACCTGGCCGACCTCTCCAACGCCATCCACTGGCTGCCCCCAGGGGTGCTGTGGGCAGGGAAGTTCCCTCCGTGGCTCGTGGGCCTGATGGGGACGCTCTCGTCCCTCATTGGGATCCATCTCACCTACGCAGCCAGCAGCAGAGGGGCAGCATGAATGGGCAGCCCTGTTGCAGAGAGTGCTTCTGATGAAACCAAGGCGATGATTTCCATTAAGAGGGTAATTCTTGCTGCTAGAGAGGCCGCCCGGCTGGCCGGCCCTACTAAAAGCTAAGGACCCAGCATCTCTTTCCAGGCAGGAACAACACTGGTGCAGCCATTCTGTGTCACCCATCTTTTGGGAGACTGTGGAGCTCAGGCGAGGGTGGGGGAGAACCATGAGCCAGAGAGAGACCCCCCACCTCACGTGGAAGAGAATCGGGGCCAAATGCATGTATGGCTTTTTCAATGTTCAACAATCACAGGAAATTAGAACAGAAACGAATAACACTTGAGTCTTCCTTAGTTGTGTTCTTGTGTGGTAAGAAGGGCCCCAGTGCAGTCCAGAGTAAGCCTGTCTGTCTCTGGGTGAACCCTCTTCCCTCCATTGGCCTCCCTCTGCATTTTTTATCCTTTTCCTAAGGCTGAGTTGTGGGTAGGAGGAACTTTCAGCAGAAATCTGCTGGCATTTGGGGTCCCACCACCACCACCCCCGGTTGGCCTCTTGCCCTACCACCCTCTAAACTAAATTTGGATCTAAAAGAAACCGGAGGGTGAGCGGGAACAGCAGTCATGGGACAAAATCCTCCTCTGGCCACAGCACCATGTGCCCCACAGACCCTTGTGCTCTTAAGACTCTTCTCCACTCCCTCTTGTTCCCTGCCCCAATCTCATGGTCAGCAACCTTGCCCCATTTCCAGCGGGGGAGCAGCCCTGCTGGTCTGCTGCAGCAGCATCAACAACAACAAGAGAGTGATGGTTATTTCACAGCATGGGCTCTTGTGGGTCCCAGTCCCCTAGCCCCAGATGCCCAGGGCACAGCAAATGCCTTGGCCCTTTCCTCTGCCTCCTCTTCATCCCTCTGAACGAAGGCCTGGAGATGGCCTTTCTGTATTTAGTAGTTCCATGTGTTCCAGTAACACAGGAGAGACCACCCCGAAATTTCTGAAGGCCCCAAAGAACTAGACGAGCCCCCTGGGCCAGTGCCCTTGTATTGCTCAACAGCCCCAGAAAGGCTCTGTGGCACCTTGGTGATGATAAACAGTGTCTCCCACAATCCTGTTTTTTCAAAAAAAAAAATTAGTGTGTTTGGGGAGGGGTACACCTGGCCCCTCAAAGCCATTTCCTCTCCAAAATTACTGTTGCTCCATTGCTAAAATTTTGGGGTGCAGCAGCAGCTGCAAGAGCCACATTTTTGCCTTTTTAAGAACGAAGCATGCCCCTTGGACTTAAAACAGTGCTTCTGGGAGCACAGTTTGGCTTTAGTACAAGGCGTTCCCTGTCCCCAGGGTCTTGTGCCTAAGAGGAAAGGTGACATTTTCTGCCCCAGTGATTTCAGAACAGTAACACCCGTCCTTTAGGGAGCCCAGGCTGCTGGAAGGATGCAATAAAGATGGGGGGGGCACGTGCAGCATCTCCTGTTCCCCCTTCATAAAATAGCCACCAAGACTGGCATCTGACACGAGGGATGAGGAAAGGGGTCCACGTAGAAAACAACGGAGAGACCTTTGTGCATAAGTCTTCTCGCTAATGCTCACCAGCGCCAAGTGGACTTGTGCCATTTCGAACGGACATAATGAGAGCCCAACAGAACAGAACGGAGGAATGCCTCTTCTTTTTAATGATCCATTTTTGTTGTTTTAATCCACGGGGAAGGATTTGGGGTCAAGAGTCCAAAATCATCCTGAAGCAGGGCAACCAACTCCTATCATGGCTTTTTATAAAAAGTTCTCAGCCTGTCTCTACTGCCAACATTCGATATGCCAGGATCCTGTCTGACCATTGCAGCAGTGCGGACATCTGATCCAAAAAAAAGGCAAACACATTTAAAAACCATCCACTTTACAAATAAAATTAAAAGGGGGAGCTACACAAGGTGGCTACTGTGAATCTACTAGGAAGGGAGGAGACAGAGGTGCAGGTTTGGCTAGGGCGCCTGGGGGACACAGCACCAAACCCATCCAAGCAGGATCGCAATGGCTTACTCACGGGAGGGTGTACAGCACACAACGAGGCTGAAGGGTGGTTCTGGTCCGCGGAATTCTAGCCAGTGCCTTCAACGGGGGAAACTTTCTCATGGAACCGACAGGGCAGGACAACTTGGCTTAAAATGCTGTCCGTAATTCTAAAGTGCTCTGATTTCTTTTCTGTACCAAAATACATATATACATACATACACACACATATACACACGCATACATACAAAGACACTAAAGCATGGCACAAAAACATTTGGGATGTATCCCACAAATATTGCGAAGACAACAGAAGGAGGAAACATCAGTGGGGGAGAGAGCACACCGAAGAAAGTGTGCTCCTCCCTATCAGCCGGCAAGCCCCGAGGAAGATGCCAAGATTATTATTATTATGATGATTAAGACACAAACTGTTCTTCATCCTGGCTGACCATGCCAATCTTTCTGACCCCTGCCATTTTGGGTTCTGTGATGATATTTCCAGGTGGGCGACAGACTTCCCTCTTTCCCACTGAAACTTCAGCCATAGCAACAAATATCATCCTGTTCTCTGCCACACGGGGATCCCAACATGTCCAGCTACAAAGAGGGTCTTTTGGAGAGACGACCCTTCCCTGTTATGCTCTCGGCCCCCATTAAGAGTCAAAATGTCCTCATCAAGAAGTCCGTTTCTTGACAGGGACATTTCCAATCCCACAACTCCTGGCTGAGCAGCCAAAAGGACAAAACGGCACCTGGTGCACAGATTGAAAAAAGTTTCCCTTCTAAAGTCCATGTTGCATTGAGGCAGGGGGGATGTTGACAGGAATATCCAGATGAAGGGGACAGGCCAATGAAGTTGGCTTTGTCCAATCAGGGGGCTCATGATGCCCCATATGGAATCATGGCATGGCAGACTTGAGTCTATCGGGAAGGCAGGAATGAAAGAAGCCTGCTGTTATTTTGCATTCTCCCAAAATGATAGACGGAATGTTGTTTCACTTCGCAAGGCTTCGTTCCAAAGAAAACTGGTCCCACCAATAAGGGGGCGGCAGCAGGAAGCCAGCTTGCTGGGAGGGAGCTGGTCACTCCCCCTCCCTCAGGAAACGTCCCGTCCAAAAGATCCCTTTGAGGCCGCAAAAGCCAAAATCAAAGGCGTGGACTCTGAGCCGGGGGAAACAAAACACTGTGGGAAGTGCTGTTCGCTTCTGAACGCTGGGATGAGGAACGCTGAGATGAGGAACCAGATCCATGCAGGAGAAGCTGGACGTTAACACCATGGCACAAAGGAGGTGGGCAGAACATGGGCTAAAACATCCCCATCCCAGGGGAGATGGCTGCCCCTCTGACCACTGTCCCGCCAGACAACACGGCAAACTGTTTTTTTAAAGGGTCTCCGTTCCCTTTGCAGGGGACCTAAGGGTCACAGACAACATTTCAGCAGCAGCAGCAGCCTGTCCCCCCCACCCCCCCCTCTTTGGAAAGGGCTTGAACCTCTGAGCCAGCTGCCTGGCTGGCATGTTTTGGACTTGGGGGCAGTCTTTGGCAGGAACAGTGACAAAAAAGAACAAGACACAGAGAGAGAGAGAGAGAGCCCCTCCTACCAAAGCTGCCCAAGAAAATCTGCCTGCATTCTCGGAAGAAGAAGAGTCTCTTTTGGAGGTGCCAGGAGGCCTTCCACCACGGTGCAAAGACCAGAGAGGCAGAGTGGCTGCGGGGGTCCTCACCAACCCAAGACGTCATCCGAAAACACAGCTGCACATGAGACATCTGTCAGCACCCCAAGGTTTCCACTCTGCAGCTTCTCCCTGGCAGACAAAGGAACGCGCAGCCAAGGGACTTGTATTCCCACATCCACAGGAAGAAGGGAAAAATATATATAACATAAAGTAAAATCAAAAGGCCTCCTCAATTTTGAAGCACGTTTTTCCCAGAGGATCCTTCCAACTAGGTCTCTGACCCAGCAGACTAGGCGAAGAGAATCTTGACATCTGTGCCCGAGCTGGTCAGAAATAAATAACATCCTCCTTGCCAGCGTCATCCAGGGCAGGCGGAAGGGCGTGGACGCTGTTGGGCTTGAAGAGGTTGGCGGAGGTAGGTGGCTGCGGCGGTGGCACTGAGGGATGGCTGCCCTCGGGAGCACCTGGTGGCTCTGCTGAAAGGAGGAGAGGAGAAAGGCTGCCGTGGACCGAGGCAAGCAACTGGGTCGGTCGCCCCAGATAAGCCTCCCCACCTGACCTACCTGGCAGGAAGGCAACGTTCTGGGTGCTGTGCGGGAAGACCGGGCTGGTGGAGTGCCTGCTCCGGGAGAAAGGCTCTTCTCTGGATGCCAGCTTGGCAGGGAGGAGCTGCCTCATGTCCACGGACACTGGGAGCCAGAAGGAAACAGGAAAACAGCAGGTCAGGCCAGGAGGCAACGAGAACCTGGAGCAGTGGGCCTGAGATCAGCCTCAACAGGGGAGCACACCATCACTTTCAGGCCATCTTGTTCTTCCGGCTTTAGTTTTGTCTTTTTTAACCTTTAGGGGAATGGGCAAGGCAGACCCACAGTCCCCCATGCAGTGGCATATCTAGCCTGAACAGTGCCTAGGGAAAACGTGGAAGTCGCGTCCCTACCTTCTTATCTCTACCCTCACCCCCACTGCTACACACAGTTTTTTTGCACCCTCCTGGTATTGGTGCCCGGGGCACGTGTCCTACTGCCCCACCCTAGATACGTCTCTGCCCACATGCTGCTGCCTGGGTTTGGAAAATCCTAGAAGCCTAAAGTTGGAAGAGACCCTGAGGGCCATCCAGTCCAACCCTTCTGCCACGCAGGAAGACACCATCAAAGTACTCCTGACAGATGGCAATCCAACCCATTTAAAAACCTCCAAAGGAGAATCCACCACATTCCAAGTTGGGGGGGGAGTACTCTTCTGTGTCCCAGCAGTGCAGCCAATACACTGTGCAAGAGGAAGGAGAGGGGCTTCTCAAATGTGGGACTCCAATTGTGGCATGCCCTCCCCTCGGAGACCTGAAGGATGTCAAGTTAAAAATATGGCCGTTTATTGAAGCCTTTAGGCCTCACTGATATATCTTGCCACATCAATGCATAGAGATTTAACTCTGTTTTTAAATTTGTTAATCATATTTAATACACATTTCCTCAACTGAAATTATTTTTACTGTTTTAACTGGTGCACATGGGTTTCACTTGTATGCCACCCTGAGCTCTTTTGATATGAGGCATGCTTGAAATATTTTAAAGTACACGTGGGGCAGTTTTGCTGAGAGTTTGGGGACATTGTGAGGTGCAAAAAAAAGGGGGGGTTGTGTATTTTCCCTATCCTTGCTTCTTTTCCCCGTGTTTAAAATTAGAAGTAAATGCACTGAAACTTCTCGCAGGAGTCAGCCTAAGGCAGGTGGGCTGACTGTGTGGAGTCCTTTATCAGTCAAGAGGCCCCAAACAAAGGCCAGTGAGTGGAAAGTGGAAAGTGACCGTCTGTCTGCCCCTCTGGCCAGATGCCTCTGCTTCCTCCGTTCAGGATTAAAATGTCCAGCTGTGCAAAAGCAAAGGCTTCCCCCATGTCTACAGAAACTGGGATGCTTTCCCACAATTCAAGAAGAATATTGAGAAGCTGGAATGTGTCCACCCGAAGACAACCAAAATAGCAGAATCCCTGGAAACCATGGAGCCCTACCAGGAGTGACTTAGGGAGCTGAGGATGTTTAGCCTGAAGAAGAGAAGGTTAGAAAGCAGAAAAGACAGCCATCTTTAAATATCTGAAGGGATGTCATATGGAAGATGGAGCAAGGTTGTTTTCTGCTGCTCAAGAGACTAGGACATGGAGCAATAGCTTCAAAGTTCAGGAAAAGATATTCCATCTAAACATTAGAAAAAACTTCCTAAACGTAAGAGCAGATCAGCAGTGGAATATGCTGCTGCCTTGGAGTGTTGTGGAGTCTCCTTCCTTGGAGGTTTTTAAAAAGAAGCGGGATGGCTGTCAGGAGTGCTTTGTCTGTGTCTTCCTGCATGGCAGAATGGGGTTGCACTCGATGGCCCCTGTGGTGTCTTCCAAATTTCAGGATCCTATGATCCTGCACTTGCCTGAATAACATGTGCAATTATGAGGATCAGAGGTCAAGAAACAGTGGCCATCCAGAAGGTTTTGGAATTCAGTTCACATTGGCCACAGATGACATGGCCAGGTGAGAGATTATGGAATCTGCATTCCCAAAACACCTAGAAGGCCAAAGTTGCCCACCTCCACCCTGAATTTTGTGGTCCGGGGGGGTCACACCTGTCCTACACTGCTCTCCAGAGGAGACCATACTATACCACCCTCAGTTCCCTGCTCTTTTTTAAAAAAATGACGCAGAATAATTGGAAACACCCTTTACACTCCCTGGGGACAATTTCACTGTGTTCTGGTGGGCTGCTTTAGACCCAGAAGAGGCCTTTTGAAAATCCAGAAGCAAACAGGAAGTTAAGAGGAGGGACTGGGGGGGCGCTCTGCTAAATCTGCCCTGCCTTGCCCTTCCTTGGGCTCCCAAGACTCACCAGAGCTGTCAGTCCTGTGGGAGGGGGCCCTGCCGCCCTTTCCACTGCCCCCGCCGCTCTTCTCCTTGCTGCCCTTGGTGAAGGTGGCCAGCTTGGTGGGGATCTGCTGCTGAACGGCTGCCTGTTTCTGGATCTGGTTGGTGGCACTCAGCAGATGGAGCGGCACCTCGTTCTTCAGGCCCAGCAGGGGGCGGCCCCCCAGCTCGAGGGCGGCACTGTCCCGGCGACCTGGCTCGACCCGCTCCAGGTAATCCATTCCCGAGACGCTGGCTCGCCCACCCAGCTTGGTTGGCAGCGGCAGGACGCTCCCCTCTGGCCCTTCACCGTTGAAGCTGACCGAGTGGCTCAAGACGTGTGCCTGGAAAAGAGAGGGAGGGAGAGAAAGATGAGGGCACTGCAGACTCAAGCAGCACCCCCAGCCCTGTGCCCATTCTGACTCTCCAGAAAAAAAGGAAATACACACAAACTGGGGTGGGGGGCAATTCCCCAGGAAAGGAGAAGCCTCAGGTCTGTGAGATGAATCCCACCCCTTTCAAGCTTCCCCGGGGAGCCAGGCTCCCTCCCTCCCTCTCTTGGTCTTCTGTGTTTCTTTCCCCCTTTCTGAACAGCAGAAATAGCACTTAAGACTCCTGGCAAGCTGAAACACCAGTACCTTGCTCAGAGACGTATCTAGGGTGGGACAAATAGGGCACGTGCCCTGGGTACCCATGCCAAACAGCTCAAAGAGCAGTGCTGGAAGTAGCAGAGAAGGAGCGGCTCCGGAGCTAGGGGTGCAACTTCCACGCTTGCCCTGGTATACTGTTTATGCTAGATACGCCTCTGCCCTTGTTTGTGGCCCCCTGGAATGTGGCCCCTGAAATCCTCACTGGAATTGAATCTGGTCCTCAGCTGAATTTGGCCCTTTCACATCAAGCACAAACTCTGGGTTTTCTCCATCACAGACTCTGGCCGGGGGGGCCACAAAGGCCCATGCCAAGAAGCAACAGTAACGGAGGTCCCCCTCCCTCATTCGTTTGAAACTGGCAGCCACTCACTTGGCCCATCTCGGGGGAGAAGGCCCCGACGGCGGAGACAGTGTGTTGTTTCTTGAGCCGGCGGAGGTGTTCGAGCCGCTCCCGCTCTCTCTCGACGGCCCGCTGGGCCTCACGCAGGCGCTCCAGGTCACGCTGGTAGGCCTCCCGCTGCCGGTCCAGCTCCTCCTGCTCCCGGCCGAGCCGCTCTCTCAGCTGCCGGGCTTCCTCCTCCCGCTCCCGCAGCCGGGCCTCGGCCACCTCCATCTCCCGCTGCCGGCGGTCCCGCTCGCGCTCCCAGCGCTGCTGCTCCGCCTTCAGTTGGCTCTGCAGCTTGTGGACATTGGCCAGCTCCTCCCGCTGCTTCTCAAAGTTGCGCTGGCGTTCCTGCTCCAGGAGAAGGCTCCCGCGCGTGGACTGCAAGCGGAACTGCTTCTCCCGGTCCAGGAGGGCACTCCGCTGCATTTCCAGGTAGCTGTCCTGCTGGGCCAGCACTGCCTGTGGGGAAAGAGAGGAAGGTCACACAGTGAGCAAGGTGGAAAGGGAAGGGAAGTGGGGTGACACCTTCCACAGCACACAGCCCTCCCTGGAGCTGGCTGGAATCAGAGCCAGGCAGCACTCTTCTCCCCAAATGGCAGCAGAATGGCATCTCCAGAGCCAGGTCAGGATACTACCAAGGACAGAAAGTGTAGGCTGTGGGCTGCATGGAGCCACCAGACTCCTTTCTGTGTTCCTTAGTGACCTCCAGGGCACTCACATAAACCTCCAGATCCCCCCTCCCACATGTACATTTTTAAAAAATCTTACTTGCCACCCTCCCAAAGGCCAGACCCCTGCCCACAATGAACGCAGAAGCAGCACTGTGCCACTTTCAGATTCGGTGTGGCCAAACGGAAGTGTGGAGGGGGGCTTAAAACCGCCCCTGTGCCCAGCAAAGTCCCATCCCTGAACTAGGAGAAGTCCAAAAATCTGGCCAGCTGCTGTGGCCCTTGTGCCTGCGACCAACCCCCGAGCTGGAGACTGCAGAAGGAGGCAAGGAAAAAGGGTACAAAGAACTTAATGCTGAGCACAGTTTGCTGGTGTGGCCAGGGGACAGATCTTGCTCGCTGTGTCTCTGTGGCTAAACCTCACACATCTGTCCAGTGCAAAATCTCAACCACCCTGAAAAAGAGCCAACTCAGAGCTCCAGAAAATCTCTCTCTCTCTTTCTCACGGCTGCAGCGTATGGCTATTCCCAGATAGGAGCTGGAGGGTGAGCCCTCCCTTCCCTTACAGGGCTGCCCCACATGCAGGCCTCTGTTCCCCCTTGACCCAAAATCAACATTTGTTTCCTTTCACTGAAGGGACAGAGAAAGAGGAGGACACACACGCAGAGATGCCACATCTTTCTTTTCAAAGCTGAGACTCACAGCATCTCACAAATGGATTGAAAAAAAAACCATTATCCACAGAAAGGGATAATGTTAAAACACAATCCATCACATTATAATACTAGAACAAATTCAAAGAAAAGCAATAAAGAAACTATGAAAAAGTCAGCAACACCTCAGCAGCAGCCAGTCAACTAGCTGAAATTGGTCCCAGCCCTCAAAATCCCCGCCTCCAAAATATAAATCCTGAAAGCCACACGACGTGTATGGTGGTGTTGGCCTCGTGAAGAAAGAGGGGCTGCTTACCTGGAGGCTGAGAAGCAGCTGGGCGAGAGTCTGTATCCGCTGGAGAAGCTGAGGAAAGACACAAAACCAGGGGAGGGGAAGGATGTGGGGTCGGTTGAGGAGTCCCTTCAAGAAACCCTTCCATCACCCCCCTCCCGGCTGATCCCTGAGGGATCCTGTTGTAGTGTGGGGTCCAACCAGTCCCTCTCAGTGTTTCAGGCAGGCCCTGCAGGGCTCTGATCCCCCAAGTTGGAGTGGAGTGTCGGACCAAGCACGCCTTTGCTGGGCATGCTAAGTAATATCTGCACCCCCGGGCACCCCGCCCCACTGATGACAGAGGAGAAACGGATGGGCCAGTACCTCCGACTCTGTTTCCAAGCGTGGATGTAAACTGTTGCTGGGCTCCAATCTGGTGGGTTCACCCTAGAGAAAGGCACAAGAAGAGGGGAGGGAGTCATCCCATCAGTTGGGAGGGGCGGAAGAGTCCCCCTCCACCACCAGCCAACTCCTCCAGTCCTATTATTAAGCAACCTGGCATCTTGCCCTTCCGCCAAGATGCAGCCCAGGGCACTGTGCAAGGTTACTCCCACTTCTTTCTGCTGTTACACTCACAACAACCCTGTGCAGAGGTCAGGCTGTAGGGCAGCCCAGGGTCAGTTCCCAAGGAAACCTTCTGGCTCAATAAGATCTGACCACAGACCTTCCCAAATAAGAAGACAAAGCCAAAAATGGACAATTCCCAGTGCTCCGCCCATCTGCCATCATCTCCCTCTCCTCAATTTTTAAACCCATGAGCACCACTGTAGAGTGTGCACGTGTATGCAAGTGAGATACAGAGAGAATCTCCATAAACACACACACTCTCAGTTTCCTTCTTTTTAAAAAGCAGAGCAAGTTTCTAGCCCTCATTAGAAGCAAAGATACAGGGGCCTGCCTGCTGAAGCTTCAGAAGAAGAGAAGGTTAGGAGTTGACATGATAGCCATGTTTAAATATTTAAAGGGATGTCATGTTGAACATGGACCAAGCTTGTTTTCTGCTGCTCCAGAGACTAGGACAAGGAGCAATGGATTCAAGAAAAGAGATTCCACCTAAACATTAGGAAGAACCCTCTAAATGGTATGTGGTGGGGTCTCTTCCTTCTTTGGAGGTTTTTAAAGAGTGACTGGGTGGCCATCTGTCCAAGGGAGTCTTGCATGGCAGAATGAGGCTGGACTGGATGGTCTTTGGGGTCTTTTCCAACTCTAGGATTCTGTGATTCTAGAAGGGGAACAGGGTGGAGATCTTGACTTAACTGTTCCCTCCTACCCCTCTAACTAGCAAAAACCACAAGAAGATTCAATGGTATTAGTAACAGCGGCTACATAAAGAAACTCAGCCTGCTCATGTTTTCACAGAAGGCAGAATAATTTAGGTAGCCTGGGAGATGGGGCAGTACCAGCCCTGTGCAGGAAAGTTGCTCCTGAGAGCCAGAACTGGTAACGCATCCCCACACGGAGAGGTGGGTCCAGGGGTACCATGACAAAAAGAGAGGGAGAACGCACACCAGTTCCACTTACCGGATGTGGTCCTTCATCTCCAGCCGAAAGGGACTCCTGAACCAGCCCCTCTGAGCTGGTTGGGAGTCCTTTCCGATCCCGCAGCCACTGCTCTCCACTGCAGACCTTCCTCTTGAAGCTGCCGGCTGAAAAAGAGGAGGAGAAGGAGGTGATTGTGGTAGCCCCCGCTGCCACTTCAGAAACCCACCCAAGCCTCCCTCCCAGTTTCGGGGGATACCTGTCAGCATGGCCCAGGGTGAGGCAATGCCGCCTCACCTCCCCATGCACTTCCAGGGACAAACCACACTGTTTTACAGCCCTGCAAACCTACAGACTGCCGCAGTGCCCGGTGCCCCCCTTGCCTCACCCAGCATCCAGTTCTGGACTGCTTCAGCCTTCAGCAGAAGATTCTGCTGGCTGGGAATGGGGTGGCAGGCTAGGAACGGTCAAAAACAGGAATGGAGGAATATAGCTCCCCTTTGGGAATCCAGACAGGGTACACTGGCAACAATGGATTTAGAAATACAACACTCCTGTTGGACAGGCTTCTTTTGTTATGGTGACAAACCATTACCATCATGTTAAGGAATAATTATTTTATTAGATTTTATTGATCAGAATTCAGGTTATACGGCAAGGAAGATTTTGTAAATCATGTAGGTAACGGGAGTCAATACGCATCAAGGATCACTCCAGTAGAAAAAGGATAGGAAGTCAAGTTGTCTGTTTGTATGTATGTATTTTTTAGTAGATAGAAATGTGGGGTTTTTTTCTTTATTATTTTCCTTTTCCCCCCTTCTTTCTTGCAATTATGGTCATTAAAGATGTTAGGTTGTTATAAACTTTGTTAGGTGTTATATGTTGAATGTAGATATGTAGACACATGGTTTTTGCATGTTTGTAAGCACTGTATGTTTTATATGTGTTTTTATATTTATACCTGATTTTTCAATAAATATTAATTAAAAAAAAGAGGGGCACCCCTTTTCCCATTCCCCCAGCATTTAAGTCATATCAAAAGCCCACTAAAGACCCAACCAAACAGAATATAGGCCAAAAATGCCCACAAGAAGCAGGACGCAAGTGTAAAATCAGAATAATAGGCTTATATAATATACCATAGTATCATTAAAATGCTCTGAGTTATAAGCACATGCCTATAAGGCCTGGAAATCTATGCATCTGGGAGTCGAAAAGACATTTCTCCCAAAGTTCTTGATCCTGGTTTAGCTGCCAAGTTTAAGACCTTGGTTTACCCAGGCTTTTTGGAGAACTTGGCTGGTTTTAACAGGACTCTTTGTTCTACTGTTTTATTGCAGTTTAAGTGGGTAATATTTCTTTTTTGTTTCCACATTTTTATGTGTCTGCCAACTGCCTTGGAATACTGGTTTGAGATCTCACAGTCAGAAATGTTCAAAGGAAAGGGAGTTCATGACAGAAGGGAGTTTTTAAGAGGCAAGATATTGAAGAAACAATTGCAAACAATCCCAATGAGGAAGAAACCGGGGTGGATGTACAAAGAATTTTCAGATGAGCTGAGATTTAAAAGGGAAATACACAAGAAATGCCAAAAATACAAATGGATAACCATTACTTGAAGAGCTAGTCAGAAAAGCTGAAACTTTTTTTTAGTGTTTTTTGACATAGAATCATAGAGTAATAGAGTTGGAAGATACTCCAGGGGCCACCCACTCCAGCCCCCTTCTGCCATGCAGGAACTTGTATCAAAGCCCTCCCTTTGACAGATAGACATCCAGCCTCTGATTAAAAATGTCCAAAGAAGGAGGAGACTCCTTTGAGGCAGCATATTCCACTTCTGGACAGCTCTGACCATCAGGAAGCTCTTCTTGAGGTTCAAATGGAATTTCTTTTCCCATAGTTTGAATCCATTGCTCCTTGTCCTAGTCTATGGAGCAGTGAAGGCCTTTAAACAGCAGTTGGATGCCACAGCAGGGACTTGTTCCTCTCAACGGCCCTTCTGTGGTTCTGCTAGTGGCCAACCTCACCATTTTGGCTTAGGGGGCCCTCACCACGGCCCATTCTCAGCCAGGAATTACAGTTAAAACAAGAGCCACAGTCACTTACTTTTGGCCACCCCTGCCATGGCACTGTCATATCCTCCGAAGGTCTCTGCTCGCCTCAGTGATCCGGGTGTGCAGAAATCCTCGGGACGGGGGCCTGCCCCACTCCCAAACTGGGTCAGGATCCAGTGCTGAAGGCTCTCCACTGGAAGACAGAAGCAGAGTTCAGCTGGAGGCAGGAAAAGCATGATGCCAGGCTAACCATGGGCCCCTCTACTCGTCTTGGGACCCCGAGTGTCCCTCTGGATCACCCACCTTCTGTCACCGCCTGCTTGAGGATGGCCTCCCCCTGCAGGTTCTCTGGGGACTCGGCTCTCTGGATGAGGCGGGAGCGAGAGCTGGAGGCCGGGTCTTCAAAGCCGCTCATCTCGGCCATCTCTAGGTAGATCTGCTGCTTCTCATTCAGGCTCTGGACAATCTGTTCATCTTTTGTGCTCAGGCGCTCTGGATTGGAGCCGGGGGAGGGGAAGGAAGAGAATAATGGCAGAGTTTGGACGGGCAAGTCCAGCAAAAAGAGGCCCCTCTCCCCAGGTCTTGGTAGGTTCCTATTTAAAAATAATTTATTATAAACTAGAACCCTTGTAGTGACTATGAACTAGATTGGGTGCAAATGCAAGCTCAAGGCAGATTCAAATGACCAGTGGGAGTAGTGATGGGACTCAGCCAATAACTGGTGGCTGCTTCTCATGATGAGGCTGAAAGGTATGTCACTGGGTTAATAAAGGCACTGGCTGATTTTTTGTTACTTTCTGTGTCTTAAAAATAATCCCAGACCGTTAAGACTGATAAAAGAGAACAGTGCAGAATGCCAAACATCTGTCAAAATGTCTACAAATTGCCCTTTATTTAACTTCCAAAAGTAACTAACGAACACAGCTCATTTCACCAGTCTTGTTAACTCTGCGCTTTTTTTTCCTTTTTAAATTTTATATTTGAATTATTCATCATATATACAAATTACGCACAACATTTATATTCCATCCCTTCTCCTCTCTCCCCACCCACTCCTGGAACAGCATTTCATAATTATTTTCTTCTCCCCTTTATGCGGTTTATCATTTTAACTCTATCATCGACATCTTCATAGCCCCCTCTCTTCTTTACAAACTCAGTTTCTCCCCGCTTCCGGCCCAGTTCTCTTCTTTCAACTGACTTAGATATAACCTCCTTTTCTCCAATATAAAATCAAACAGCATATAGTCTGTTATATAAAATTTCCATCTGTCAAGGGTCCAACTTTTCCTCATCCTTCCACCCACAGGCAATCACAGCCTGTGCCCCTATTAATAATTGTTTAATTAAATATTCCTCCTCTTGTTTGCACTGACTTGCTTCTGACATGTCAATTTCTTGCTCTGTCATTATTTTCCCATTCTTGTGGGTCATTAATGAATCTGCCTTAGCCGGGGCGGGGGAGAGGGGCCTGCGGCCACACACAGACCCCAAGGGCAATTCTGAGCCCCCAGCACCCCTTACATTCCCAGCACTCTGCTCTCACAGGGGACTGTAAGGAAAGTACTTGCAGGCAGTTGGGGATCCCATCTTAGCCATGCTCCCTTTGGCCTCCTCTACCAGCAGGAAAGAGCAGTGGGCACTCTGGGGTGAGTGGCACCCCCTTCTCCGAGATAAGAGCCCTCTGTTACCTTGGAACTCCTTCAGCTTTGCCGCCCTTGCTTCGGCTTGCCTTCGTTCCTCCTCGAGGTCAGCAAGGACTCCTTCCTCTTCATCAGGGCAGCTGCCGGGACAGACAGATCCCACAGATGCATCACTCAGACAGTCTGGGTCACCTAACCGTCCCCACTCGGTCCTCCTCACTGCAGCAATGTAGACTCCAGTCGACTGACTCAGACTCAAGTCGGACTTCAGTCACTTCAGACTCGATTCAGCAATAAATGATGCACTGACTCAACTTGTGACTTGTATTTTTTTTAGCGACTGACTTGCTGCCCTTGGTTCAGTAACATAACGCTTTCATCCAGAAACGTAACAAATTTGAACAATGCCTCCATCTCTTTCTGGCTACTGGCCACATGACGATCTGTCTCAAGCCCAAAGTGTGGGCCCATTTTTTGGAGGGGAAAAACAAATGGGTCAGGCAATGGGCTTGGGGCAACCTTGAGGTCTGCTCAGGAGCCTGTCCCCATTGCATACCAGAGGAGCCTTCTAGAACATTTCCTAAGAGCTGAAGACAAGACTTGCCCCCAACAGGGTGTGTATTTCAGGGGAAAGCAGCCAACATGTTAAGGCAACAGGCTTTGAGGAGAAAGGAAGCTTTTTTGAAGCTTCAGCAATGGGGAGTAAGAAAGATCCTATTCCCCACTTCTAAAAAAATCCTTCAGTTTTGGAAATAGGAAGTAAGAAGGATCCTATTCCCCACTTCCAAAGCTGCAGATGGCAAAATCGTAAATGCGGAGGGCCACTCTGCTTAAATTGAAAGCTGCATTCAACCCCGGCCAGAAATTCTGGAGCTTAAGCTGGGGTATAAAGTTGTCTCCCAGACTTGAGACTTGACTTGAAAGTATCTTGCAAGGACTTAAGACTTGACTTGAGACTTGGAGTGAAAGACTTAAATACATCTCTGCCTTGTTGTGCCCAAATCAAGATGCCCAATGCCCTCAATGAAGATCAGAAAAGTGCAGGAGCAGGGAGAGACAGGAGGGCAGCTCTGCCGGAGGCATGCAATCTCTCTTCCTCCACCTACCTGCTCCTAGGGGCTCACCTCTCCACCGCCCTGCGGATCTGTGCCATCCAAAAGTTCCTGTCCTCCTTGGAGTTGGTGTGAATCTCATACATCTCTGGCCCTTTCATGGAGGCGCTGATCAGAAACATGGCCCGCTCCTCATTGGCCACCTCCCGGACGATCAGCTTTTGCAGAGAAATCACTGGCGGCTTCGAGTCCTGCGGAGAGAAAAGGACACCAGCTTTTCCTCAGATTCCGCCTGTTTAGGACACACCAGCCCTTCTGATGGTCAGGCCAAACCACAACAGAGCTTGCAAAATCAACTTTTTAACATTGCAACTGTGCCCAGGCATAATTCTGGTGACAAAATGACCAAAAAAAAGTCACTTTCCTAGTTTCAGTACACTCCTGTATGCGAGATTGAAATTTTCCACAATACTTGAAGAAATGCAGATGTAAAAGCCCGAAAAACTCACAAAAACATCAACAGTAGAAGAATGGTTCAGACATGAAGCACGCTGGAGGACTCGCTAGACCAGGCTACAAAATTCCAATCTCATGTACAAAGCTCCACAAGGATGATTACAGGCCAGCCAGTCTTTCTCTCAGTCTAAGCTACCCTACAGGGTAGATAAGTGAAAGAATGAGGCAGAGGAACACACCTGCCCCACACTCTCTTGGCTCTCAGTTCTCTTCCTCTCCTCCTCTAGAGAAGGAGCGTTGGAATAGGAGAGCCCCTGCTATGCGTGCGAATTCCCCATGCAAATGGGAATCATGAAAAGGGAGTCACCACACACAGAGGGGACTCTTCTCTCCAGATTTCACATTCTCAAAACATGATGTGGCAGTGTGAGTTGCTGCTGTGCTCTCCTGCTCCACTTTTAAATGGATTACCAAATGCCTGAGTGAAGCAGGAGATTTCTGGGTTGCCCAAGAGCCCCTTCCAAGTCCCTCAACCCCCTGCCTGTTGGGTGAGGGGGACACACGTACCACCAACGCAAACATGTACTTCTGGTCTTTCTCTTGCAGCAGCAAAAGCACATCCGTCAGCAGGACCGCCAGGACATCTGCCAGAGGGAAGAAGGGAGAAAAAGAGAAAGGGGAAAAAAGAGTCAAGGAAGACACCTAAGGAAGCTGCTCTTTCCATCGCTCCTCACCTGAGTCTCTTCAGAGGTCCCTCCTTCTTGCAGCAGCCTCTCATCGCCATACTTTTCTCCTTAGCGTGATGCCAAATCTGATGGGGCACAGGCTGCCACAGAGCAGCTGCAGTTCCTGGCCCAGATATATGCACTCCCTACACATACACACACACACACACATTCTAGAGTTCACTAGGCACTTTCTTGCCCCAGAATAACAACGGGGACATCCATGCCCAAACACCCTCACATCCTGTCCAACAGCTGAGTCACAAAGCACAGTCCGTGCACCCTGGCACAGGAAGCAGTCCAATCCCAGCTGAAACTGCTGATCCATCGAGCCCAGGTGGTATGCAGTGCACTGGTTGGGCTCGGGCTTGGTAAATCCATGTGGTAGTCAGCTGTGAAACTCTCTGGGTGACGTCCCTCCTTCTCATTTTCTCTCTCTCTGCCAGCTAGACTTAACTCACAGGGAGGTTGTTGAGGACAAAAGAAGGGAGAAGGACTGGTGGCACCTCAGTGTCAGTGATGCACAAAGCCTAAGAGGGGCAGCCAGGGTCTCTCAGCCTGGCCAAGGAAGGGTGGTGGCACCCTTCTGACAGGCACCAGACCTTCAGCACTTCCAGCCAGCTCCTCCTTCCTCCATCTGTCCTGGTTTGGGTGGCCAAAACAGTTCCCTCGGGCCACGGAGGGAGGCACCAACAGAATACAAACACATACACAGTCTATCCTTTGAGAAATGGCACTCAAGCAGAAAGATTACAGCTCTCCTGCCTCCCCGCAAGCACTCTTAGCTGACATAGAAGGGCATATATTACCAAACATGGTGGGTGGCTAAGAGAAACCAGGGGGGGAGGGGGAATGGGATGGAGACCCCTGAAGAGCCAGCAAGCCTAGCCAGAGCTCTAAAGAGGAGCTCATGTGGACCACTTTTTTCCCTTCAAATTTCCTGCTTTCAAAGTGGCCCCCTGATGCTTCCCCCCATGACTACCTCGGTCTTCTTTGCCCTCACGGCAGCTGCAGCATCCACTTCAACACTGCAAATCCCAGTATCCCTCTTCCCCTTATTAGCTCATCTGGGATTTGCAGCCCAGCAACCTCTGGAGGCCTGCAGGATTCCCCCGCTCCCCCATCAGTGTGGATGAAGGGCTCCATTTTTAATACCTCCTCTCAGCTGAAGAGAAGCCCTACGGCAGCTGTAGTGGGGAGCAGTAGGTGGGCAAGGCACTTCTTGCCTCTCCACGATGGCCCTGAAGGGGCCAAAGCCGCCAGCATAGTTCTAGGTGGGACACACACACACAAACACGCATGCAAACACACTTTGTTCCCTGAGGCTCAGAAGTGCAAAGTGTCCTAGGGAGGGTGACTATTTGCTGGCAGAAACAAACAACAAGAAAAGAGTTTCCACCTAAATGTGAGGAAGAACTTTTGTATGCTAGTGGAACATGGGCTGCCTCTTTTGAGCCTGGAGGGGCAATGTTCGCAAGTGCTTGGGTTGCATGTTCCTGCAGGGCAGAATGGGCTTGGACTGGAAGGCCCTTGCACGGGTTCCTTCTGGCTCTCCATGAGAGCAAAATGGGTCTTCCGTGGGGAGCCACAGGATTCTAGCCTGGGCCCACTGCCATTCAACATCTTCATCAGTGACTTGGATG
Source organism: Ctenosaura bakeri (assembly GCA_948474755.1). Classification (NCBI taxonomy): domain Eukaryota; kingdom Metazoa; phylum Chordata; class Lepidosauria; order Squamata; family Iguanidae; genus Ctenosaura; species Ctenosaura bakeri. The sequence goes on along the minus strand of CAOLHI010003365.1, from coordinate 99,420 downwards.
AAGGAATGGAGGGTTTGCTAATCAAATTTGCAGATGACACCAAATTGGGAGGGGTTGCTAATACCCCCGAGGACAGGATCAAAATTCAAAAGGACCTTGACAGATTGGAGAGCTGGGCCAAGGCCAACAAAATGAGTTTCAACAGGGAGAAACACATGGGGCACTATACTTAGGAAGAATGAAATGCACAAGTACTGGATGGGTGATACCTGGCTTGAAAACAGTCTGTGTGAAAGGGATCTAGGAATCTTAGTGGACCACAAGATGAACATGAGTCAACAGTGTGATGACATAGCCAAGAAAGCAAACAAGATTCTTGGTTGCATCAAGAAGAGTATGGTGTCTAGATCAAGGGGGGTACTGGTACCACTCTATTCTGCATTGGTTAGACATCATCTGGAATCCTGTGTCCAGTTCTGGGCACCCCAATTCAAGAAGGATATTGACAAGCTGGAACATGTCCAGAGGAGGGCGACCAAAATGGTGGAAGATCTGGAAGCTATGAGGCCCTACAAGGAGCGGCTGAGGGAGCTGGGGATGTTTAGTCTGCAGAAGAGAAGGCTAAGAGGGGACATGATCTGAAGGGATGTCATGCCGTGGAGGGAGCAGGCTTGTTTTTTGCTGCTCTGGAGTCTAGGACAAGGAGCGACGGATTCAAGCTGCAGGAAGGGAGATTCTACCTGAACCTTAAGAACTTCCTGATGGTTAGAGTTGTCCAGCAGTAGAATCCTCTGCCTCCATGGAGTGTGGTGGAGTCTCCTCCTTCTCTGGAGGTTTTTAAGCAGAGGCTGGATGGCCATCTGTTGGGAATGCTTTGATGGGTGTTCCTGCATAGCAGGGAGTTGGACTAGATGGCCCCTGGGGTCTCTTCCAACTCTAGGATTCTATGATTCTTCTCCTTCCCTCAGTGCCTAAGGAGGGGGTTACCCAGCAGCCAGCAATCACCAACAAAGTCTCCCTTCTACAGGGGCCGTCCAAGAGTTTTTTGGGGGGAGAGCATTCAGCAAATCTGGCTCCGTCTCTCCAGCAAACATCCTTTACTTGGCAAGCCAGGCAAATGCCTCCCTGCTAAAACCCATCTCATTTGGCCTTGCAGGGCAACTGTGATCTCCTTTCTGCAAACCACCAATGAACCAGTGTGGTATAGTCTGAGTCTGAGCACTCGCCTATAAATCTGGAGAACAGGCTTCCAATCCCTGCTCAGCCATGGAAAACCAGTGGGTGACCCTAAGTGAGTCACTCTCTCTCAGTCTCAGAAGAAGGCAAAGGCAACCCCCCTCTGAACAAACCTTGCCAAGAAAACTCTGTGACAGGCTCATCTTAGGGTTGCTGTAAGTCAGAAAAGACCTAAAGGTACACAACCACAATGAAGAGGAGAACGTGGGAAAGTTTATCTTTCTGGGCCACAGCTCCCCAAAGGGGTCAATGCTTGTAGCTGAGAAAGGAAAAGGAAAGGAGGGGGAACTTAGCAAGAGAAACAAGGGGAATCACTCAGACACAGAAAAAGGAACCATTTTGTAGCCAGGTACCCCAAAGGGGTCACTTTTTCCAAGCTCTGACAGCAAGGACCGGATGCCCAGCTAGAGCGAGCACACACACGCATGCACACGCACCTTTCAGGCGCCCCGAGGCGGCCTTCAAGTAGAGCATCCCGTCCAGCTGCAGACGCCGCTGAAGCATGTCCTCCTTCCTAAAGATGAGGCCGTTCTTGAACTTCCCGGAGGATTTGACCTCCATCTTGGTCACAATCTCCCGGAGGCGCTGCTCCTTCTCGCTCTCGTTCACTTTGGTGTCCACGGCCGTGATGGCCTCCTTGATCAGGGAGAGTGCCTGCGTTAGGTCTTCGTACTCCTTTGTGCCGGCTGCGGAGGAGGAGAGCAAGAGGCTGAGATGCACATACAAGAATAGGGGAAACCAGCCCACAAAGCAACGGGCAAAGGGACATCCATAACATCCGTCTGTCTCTGATTTCAGGAAAGCCACTTTTTTCTCCAACCTGACCCACTTTTTTCTCAAACTAGCCTGAAAAGGCAGTGTCAGGTTGGAGAATGCTGATATACAGCAGAGTAAATATGCTGGGCAGCAGAAGAAGCAGCAGCGATATTAAAAATAATGCATTGGAAGGCTTACAATCCTGTTACTGAAGTAGTACTGGGACTGCTGCTTATCTCCACCCTTTGCTTCTGAAGCAGCCACTCCACTTTTGCAATGGTTCAGGGCACCTTGGCAAAAGCAGAAAAAAATGCAAATAACTCTCCTCTCCCCATAATCCCCCTCCAAAAGGCAAGGAAATGGGAGGAAGAGCTGAGGGGGAGAGGCATGGGCATGCCTTTCCCACATTCCGTTGCCTTTTGTCTCGGCACACATTCTCAGAGCCAGGGCCAAAGGCAAGGGAAAGGGAAGGAGAGCTCCGGAGGGAAGAAGGAATGTGTGCCCATGCCTATTTATGGGGGGGGGGTGGCAAAGACAATAACACAACACCCACTGTTGGCCAAAAACATAAAAATAAATCCACTCAGCAACAAAAAAGATAATGCATTAGGAGGCATTATCAAGATCAAAATAATGATGTGGAAAAACCCTCCCACAGAGAGAAAAGAGAAATGCATTCCCTTTCTGACACATCACCAACAGGAAGAGGGTGACACAACTTTTTTGGATGACAGCTCCTCACTCTTGGAGGAATCACAGGAGTCTTTATCCAAACAAAATCCACTTTTCTGAGCTCTGCCCTTGAATCCTGCCATTAAGACTCCTTTGATGTTTTCCCAGCCCCAAAGGAGGTGGTAGTCCCTCTCAAGGGGTGGAGAAAGGGCAACTCTCCCACCCTTTCTGGCACTCTGAAATACCTCCCACCAGGATAAAAACATCACAAAGTGGCTCCTCCCAGTCCCAGTCTAAGAGCAACAATCCTGCCCCACCTGGCATCAATGCTCCCTTTTCTGCTGCAGTCCAAGCAGAACAAACACTCTGCAAGCACCCCAAGGGGGCAAAGGCAGAGGGTTCAAATTCTGCTGCTTTTGGAAAGGGGTGCTGAGCAGAGACAATCTCCCTCCTTCCCTCCCTGGGCAGAGACAGCCTGGAAGGAGAAAACCAAAGAAAATCCCCACCACCACCAACAAGAAGCCATGCTCTGCACCTTCCGTGTTCTGAATGATGCGCTCCACCAAGACAGGGTACTTCATGATGCGCTGAGTCACGAGGAGGTTGCATTCCTGGACGCCCAGCCGCCTCACGATGGAAGAGTTGCTGATTCTCTAGGGAACAAGACACAAAAGGAAGGAGGGAGGGAGGCGGAGAGCCAGGCAGGGAGAAGAGAAGGTGCTTACTTACGGCAACGCAAAGAGAACTCAACCAGAGCCGACTGGAGCCTTTCTCCACCTCCGGTTCCATGTGGATTCCCTCCCAGCTCAACCCACTTCCCTTTACCTTGATCAGATTCTGAAATTTCTTGCTTTGTTGCATCAGCTCTTTATAGTGGTTCACAGCTTCACCGTGGCTGCTGCAGAAGATGCCGTATTTCTCCTTCACCCGCTCTCCCGTTTCCCCAGAAAACTACAAGGACGGAAAGAAAGGCATTAACAGTTCAAGGCTCCAGATGGACTAGGAGCAGGCTTGGGCAGACCTCACTAAGGAGGAGTCCTCAAGAGGGGTGTGGGGGTCTGGTGCTCCGAGTGGAGAGAAAAAGAGCATGGCAGCACTTTGGAGAGAGCAAAACAAGGGGACCTAACCACACTCCATGGAGGCAGCAGCAGATTCCACTGTTGAACAACTCTTGATTGTCAGGAAGTTCTTCCTGAGGTTCAGGTGGAATCTCCTTTCCTGTACTTTGGATCCATTGCTCTGTGTTCTAGTTTCTGGAGCAGCAGAAAACAAGCTTGCTCCATCTTCAACATGTCATCCCTTCAAATATTTAAACATGGCTCATCAAGGCTACTTTAACACCCATGGCTGCCTCCTGCAGAATTCTAGGGTTTGTAGTTTAGGCAGGCACTAGAACTCTATTTCAGAGAACTCTCAGGTTTTGGAATCCACAGGATGGAACCAAGGCAGTGTTCTGAACCTGAGATCTCAAACAGAGAGAGGTGAACCATCCCAGCCTTTGCTACCTGAAGCCTTTGACCCAGAGGGGCTGAAAACTGACCTAGTCTCTCTCTCAGAGCTTGACAAGGTGGCACTCCCTGTGGCTTGCAGCTCCCAGGATACCAACCAGCCAGGCCAGTGGACACGCTGTTGGAGGGGATTTGGGGAGCTGCAGTCCAGAAGGAATCATCTCCAGCATCGCTGCCTGCAAAGTCCTCCAAATGATCAGCACTCCTGGTGGAGACGAGAAACCCTGCTGCCTCTGCTTTCGCACAGGATCAGCCAAGTCAAATGGCTCCTCAAAGCCTATACAGAGAAGCCAGCCACTCACATGCACACGCGCGCACACACATCCTGGTATTTCACCTGCTGCACCAAGATGTCCCCGATGTTCTGGATGATGTAGTTGCGCTCACTGCCCTCCTCCAAGGCCTCCTTCCGGCGCTCCTTCAACTGGAAGAGGAAGGCCCCATGTAGCTCCAGCAGCTCGTCCACGCAGGGGAAGAGGCGGTGGATGACGGTGTTGCCGAACTGCAGCTCCTCTCGCATGGCTCGCGAGTAGACCTTCAGCATGATCTTCAGCGTCCGGACGTGGTGCATCTCCGTCTGCATCAGCTCTGCAGGGATAGCCCAGAGGAGGGTTGCTGCGACTGGAGGGTTGGGGCTCCCACATTCTCCCATCATGCCCTGAGAGTCCTCACTCAAGCCAACACCGTCATTCTCCTCCCACCCCATCCAGCACAAAGGGGGAAAGTGACCCCTGCTGTTTCTGCATGGAAGAGTGGCTCCCACACTTGGTCTCTGCCTGTCACAGAAAGGAGCAGCAGCTGTCTCCAGAGAGCCATGGGTGTCACTGCCAGGCTGTGGGATGCCCTGGCCAGGGAAGTCAGACTGGCCCCCTTCCTGGTCCCCTTCTACTGGCAGGCAAAGACCCTGGCCTAAACTGGACTACAGTAGACCCACTGAGTCAACAAGAAATTTTGATTTAACAAATTCCCCCTGCACCCATGCGTTTCTTCTGGTACTGGCAAACAGTCAGGCTGAGACCCTTTTTAGACCTATTTTGAGGCTCTCCTGTGGTCGACTGACCTTGCTTGCTGTAAAAAGGGAAATGGAAAGGGCTCTGTGTTTTGGTTCTACTGGAGTGTTTTAAAAACCATGCTTTAAATGGGCTACTCCGTTATTCATTCCTGTTTTAGCAGGACTTGTTCTGCCTCGTAGAGGCAAACGGGGCGTCCTCACCATAGATGACGTCCTGCCTCTTGATGACTTCCCTCTCCTGCTTCTTCACATATGAAGGCTCCACCGCCAGACTCCACGACTGAGCCTCAAACTCCCGGGCATCTATCTCCAGCTCATTCCGCAAAGCAGCAAAGTGGGCGTCTGCAAGGAAAGCAACGAGGAGGAAGAAAAGTGTCAGTAGTTGTTTGTACAGAGAGAGAGAGACACACACACACACACACAAACACACAGAGTGCTTTCCATGAGCTGCTTTGCAGATGTTATCTTGCCACAATATGCACAACAACAAGGGAACTCATTTCTTTCTTTGATGACATGAGGCCTCCCACGGGCAAGGGAATGGTCCTGGCCATGCCATACTCCCCTCCGCCACAGGCACATTGTTTTCACACAACTTCAGTTCCCTGGGCTACATTCCTGACAGAATAGCAGGACCCAACCAGAGAAGTCTTTGCTCTGTAGCCAGAGCTTGGAAAGTGGCTGTTTCAACAGGACAGTTCCCTCCATCTAGGTCTCTGGGGATGACAGGGTAACAAACTCACTTTTCCCCGGCTCAACAGCATAACTGCTCTTTTGCAGCTCTAGCTGCAAAGCAAGGGGGGCAACACTGCCTCTGTGAGGGGCTAGGCTCGTGTTCGATTGCAGCCTTAACTTCCCAGCCACCTGCAGCCAGCACAGCCAATGGTCAACAGATAATTTGGGAACAGCTAGAAGAACCAATGTGGCCCACCCCATTGGAAAGGCAGCCCTCTCTCTTTAATGAATTAAGGAATGGTGGGGGGGGGGCTAGGAAGCAGGCTGGGGGAGCAACTGCCCTGACTCCAAGTCAGCTGCCAGGAGCGACCACGGAAGCACCCTCTTACCTTCTACAAAGACTGACTCTGTGGTCGACAGGGCCAACGTGAAGGCATCTTCGGAGGCCAGCTTTAGTTTCAGGAGACCAGAATCCCCTTCGTCCATCTCTCCTCCAGTGAGTCTAAATGGCCAAAGGAAAGACACGAAGCCAGGTCAGATGAAAGCCATTTTTCTTACTTGAATGAGCTGGAGGTTGCTTCGGGCGCCAGAAGAGAAGCAAACGAGAGCCTTTTCAAGGTGGCTCCAGAAGCAAATGTCAACAGAGAGGGAGTAAGAAGGTGAGATGCAGGCAAAATGCACAGAGCATCCAAGCCTCAGGCGTGCTGGACCGTTCTTTCCACTCGGTTTCCTTCCACGGTGTCATGAGGAACAAAGAGCCTGCTCCACAGGCGGCTGAGCCAGGGACTTTTCCTTTGCTCAGAATGCCCAAATGCCTCCCCATCATTGAATGTAATGTCCCGCAGGTGCTGAGAGCTGCCTCTTCTCGACCCAGTTTCCCCAGCAGAAGTTTTCTAAAAAAGCTGCCATCATCTAAAGAACCACCAGGTCCTCCTCCTTGTAGTCCTGGCAAACTGAAGAGCAGAATGTGGTCCCCTCCTCTGGCAGGGACACACAGTGGCAAGCCGTGGGCTGTGGATCTTTGATGTCCCACCAGACTCCCCACTTCATGTATCAAACTATAAGTGGAGCCCTGTCGGCACCCCCTTCCCACCCCCAGCACTGATTTGCTAAAATGGCTGTGACGAGGCATCCAGCCATCCGGCAAAAAAATGAGAACAGTACTAACCCCCCACCCAGCAATGCACACACACACTTTGAATTTGGGAAGGGAGCAAAGTAAGTTTGCTCACAAGCTGCATCTTATCCCTACGAAGGAAAGGTGAAGGAGCCAGAGAAGAGAGGCTCCCCGGCCGCCCGGATCCAACTCACCCAAGCTTACCGACGGCCCCAGTGGCGGCGCTCAGCTGAGATGGTGAGCCTCCCCTGTGGATGACCGTCATGCCTCCATCCTGGCCCAGGAAGGCTGTACGGGACGGAAGGTGGTGCTGGGGCGGCTGGTGCTGCTCCCGGAGCGAGGTGGCTATGGAGGCAAAAGCAGAATTGGAGCTCAGGAACCGGGGAGCAAAGGGCAGGCTGCCAGCCCTCAGCCCTCGGGGGCTCTCCGGCCGCGGGCGGAGGGCCGACAGGATCTTGGAGGTCAAGAGCTCGTTCTCCAAGAAGACGTTCTCATTCCACTTGTTGGAGAACGAGCCGCAGAAGAGCAGCTCCGAGGGGGCCGGGAGGGGACCGCTGGTGCTGCCACCCTTGGAGTTGGCGTTCCCCATACTGGCAAACTGGCGGCCGGCGGCAGGAGCTGCTCAGGAAACGCTCTGCCTTTATACCTCCGCGTGGTCGTTCTAGAAATGTCTAGAGAGGCGAACGCACTCTCGCTCTGGCAGCGTTCCGTATCGGCTAAACCAGCAGCAGGTCTACTAGGGAGGAAATTGGTCCCCACTGCGCCCGTCTGCTCTGGAAATGGCAAAAGGATCTCGTTCGACGGGGACAAAACGGGGAGAATGCCACCAGCACCCACAGGCCATCTCCTTATTCACACCCGTGCACACCTGCGTGTTGACTAAAGAACTAACAGATCAGGAGGGAGGAGGAATCCCTGCGAGCACACCCCCACATCCTGAGATGCGGATCACTGAGGGACAAAGATTTCCACCCTGACCCTTAAGAAACAGAGACCATCTGCCTCCCAAGCCAAATTAACAAAGTAAACACAGCCCGGTTAGGTTCATTTCTGAAGTGATAAAAACAAATCAATAGCAAAGAAATAGGATTAAGGCAGCAAGATTTAATTGGTTGCACACTTACTGACTTTGAACAAACGCTAAAGTGTGATTCCTGACACTACGGTTGGAAGCTACTATCTCATCCAATTTGGGAAGCCAAGCAGGGTTTGGGGCCTGGACAGTCCTTGGACAGGAGTGGGGACAATCCCTGGAGGGGTGCCCAGCTAAGGCCTGGGAAGTGAACCCCCCAAAAAAGCCTTCTGTTGTCAGAACTGACAAGACTGGGTCAGATGGGCACCAAAGGCCTGGTTCAATCTGAAGGCAATGGACAGCTCCCTTGAGGTTTGCTCCCCAAGAACATTTTCAAGCAGAGCAAGGAAAAAAGGCCAGTCAGAGCCGACAAGACTGAGTGTCTGACATACCCAAAGTGTCTGGATCAGACCAGAAGCAACTTCCTGGGCTCTTTTCACAGGAGTCTGGGGGCAGCTGAGGACACGAGGGGGCAAACACATTAGCAACGAGCGCCCAACCTTGGAGGACCACTCTCACTACACTGGGAGAGGCATCCCATCCAAAGAAGCTGCCGCTGAAGCACCAAGAATTTGTTCTCTGGACTTCTAGGAAATGTGTCTGAGAGAGAGAGGAGTGAGAACGTGCACGCGGTTTCTGTTTGTTCTCTGGGCTTCCAAGCATTTTTGGCTGCAGACAAACAACCCTCCCAGACCAGGGCTCGTTTAATCCCCCTCCTGGCAAAGAGAGCCTGTCTTGTGAGCGTCGACGGCACGCCACGAAAGCAACACCAGCAGACCCCAGTACCGTCTTCCACCAATGCCACCCACAAGCCCAGAAATAAACAGCCTACCCACTGTCCCCGGCAGGAGCGGCCCTATGTTGCCTGTAGTTTTACAAGCGGCACCCCCCCCCAAGGACCGCCAGGCCCCCGCCTCCCACCACGTCTCCTGGCACAAGCACAAAGGGAGACGGGCCCTTCTTTAGCAAGCTGGGACCGGTGGCCCAACGCTTTTCTATAAGCAAATATGCAAAGCCAGCCAACACCCTTCAACTACTGAACGCTCATTAAAAGCATTGCTGGGCTAAGGCTCCAGGACTCCGTGGGTCAAATCAAGGCTCAGCCACAGAAACCCAGGAGGTGGTCTTGGATGAGTCGCACTCTCTTGACCTCAGAAGAAGGCAGGGATGGAAAACCTCCTCAGGATAAGACTGGCCGAAAATACAGTCAGGATCAACCTGAAGGTGGAAGCCAGTGTGTCTTCATGGTCTGAATGCTGGACTGGACCTCATTCTTGCATCGAAGCTAGTAAAATGTGGGCTAGACAGGGCTACTGTTAATTGGATATGTAATTGGTTGACCGACCGAACCCAAAGGGTGATCACGGATGGCTGCTTTTCATCCTGGAGAGAAGTGACTAGTGGGGTGCCACAAGGTTCTGTCCTGGGCCCAGTGCTGTTCAATATTTTTATCAATGACTTAGATGAAGGAATAGAGGGCATGCTCATCAAATTTGCAGATGACACCAAATTGGGAGGGGTTGCTAATACGCCAGAAGACAGGATCAAAATTCAAAATGACCTGGATAGATTGGAGAGCTGGGCCAGGGCAAACAAAATGAAATTCAACAGAGAGAAATGTAAGGTCCTACACTTAGGCAGAAATAATGGAATACAGAAATATAGGATGGGGGACACGTGGCTGGATAGCAGTACGTGTGAAAGGGATCTAGGAGTCTTCATAGACCACAAGCTGAACATGAGTCAGCAGTGTGATGCGGCAGCCAAGAAAGCCAATGCAATTCTCGGCTGCATCAACAGGAGTATGGTGTCTAGATCGAGGGAGGTACTGGTACCACTCTACTCTGCTTTGGTTAGACCCCATCTTGAATACTGTGTCCAGTTCTGGGCACCCCAATTCAAGAAGGATATTGACAAGCTGGAGCAAGTCCAGAGGAGGGTGACCAAAATGGTGAGAGGCCTGGAAAACATGCCCTATGAGGATAGACTGAGAGAGCTGGGTATGTTTAGTCTGCAGAAAAGGAGGTTAAGAGGGGACATGATAGCCATGTTTAAATATTTGAAGGGATGCCACGTAGAGGAAGGAGGGGGCTTGTTTTCTGCTGCTCCAGAAACCAGGACAAGGAGCAATGGATTCAAGCTGCAGGAAAGGAGATTCCACCTGAACCTCAGGAAGAACTTCCTGACAGTCAGGGCTGTCCGGCAGTGGAATCTGCTGCCTCGGAGAGTAGTGGAGTCTCCTACCTTGGAGGTTTTTAAGCAGAGGCTTGATGGCCATCTGTCGGGAGTGCTTTGAGGGTGTTCCTGCATGACAGGGAGTTGGACTGGATGGCCCGTGTGGTCTCTTCCAACTCTACATTTCTATGATTCTATGATTCTATGAAAAGCAGCATTCAGAACTCCACTTGGCTACAGAAACCCATTGGACGACCTCAGCCAAGTCCCACTCTCTCAGCCTCAGGGGAAGGCCACAGTGGCCATCCTCCTCTGGAGAAATCTGGCCCAGGCAGGTTTGTTTTAGGGTTGCCATCTGCACAAACAGCCTGAAGGCAAAGACACCAGTGGCCACAGGAAGAGAGGCACACCTACCACCTCTGTCCATTCTGCCTTCTAAAATAAGTCCCTCCTCCCCTCTAAAACATCTCGCCCCCAAATCCCTCACAGTCATCTATTTTACCTGTGGGTATCTGAAAGTCTCAGTCCTCAGGCGCAGTGTTTGTGGGGAGAAGATGGAGCAAGCTTGTTTTCTGATGATGACTAGGACACGGAGCAATGGATTCAAACTACAGGAAAGAGACTGCACCTAAACCTCAGGAAGAACTTCCTGAGGGAAAGAGCCATTCAACAGTGGAATATGCTGCCAAAGGAGTGTGATGAAGTCTCCTTCTTTGGAGGTTTTTAAAGAGCGGCCAGATGGCCATTTGCTGGGGGTGTTTTGAGTGTGTGTTCCTGCACAGCATGGAGCTGGACTCGATGTCCATGGTGGTCTCTCCCAACTCTTGTGTTTCTATGATTCTAAGACAGTGGTGTCCAACCTTTGGTCCTCCAGGTGTTTGGGACTTCAGCTCCCAGAATTCCTGACTGTTAACCAAGTAGCTAGGGCTTCTGGGAGTTGAAGTCCCAAACAGCTGGAAGACCAAAGGTTAGACACCACTGTTCTAAGACACTCATGAATTTACACGGGAGAATGGAAATTTAGGAAACTTCCCGGCCCAACAGAGACTGAGTTTGCTTCTCTCCGTGCTCTCTCCAGCACCAGTCCCAAAGGCAGTGGCCAAGCGGGCCAGCACAGGCAAGATCGGACTCCTTGGCCTTCCCGGGTGCATCTATGTGGGAGGTGCATGAAACAACTAGAGTGGGCTCCTGCCCCATGAAATCTCTACTCTGCCAAGGGCACACAACCCCCTGCCAAGGGCAAAGCCCTTTGCCTGCCAGGCAAAGCCATTCTGGAAAACCAAAGCTATTCACCCACCTCCTTCTGCCAGGTTATGGGGCTGCCCTGGGTCTGATACTTCATCCATCAACCCATTTGCCAAACAGCAACTTCGCCCACCCAAAGACCACCTCTTATTTACACCGGCAAACCAGAACCCTAAGAGTTCTCCAATCTTAATGATCCATCAATCGAAGAAACAGGGAATAAGGAAGAATGGGCGGGAGTGCTTCTTCTGTACTCAAGCAAAAACACCCCACGCCACCCCTCGCAGCCTGTACTGGACAGAGCTTCATCTGGCCAGTCCATCCAAAAGGGCACCACCAGCACAGGTTCCCAAATCAATTGACAAAAGGTAAAACTGATCACAAACTGCAAAAGCACCAAATTAGATGGCACCAAATTAGGAAAGGTAGCTAACACCGCAGAGGACAAGATCAGAATTCAAAATGACCTCAACAGATTAGAGAGCTGGGCCAAAACTAACAAAATGGATTTCAGCAGGGAGAAGCGTAAGGTACTACACATTTGGGCGGAAAAAAATGAGATGCATAAACATAAAAAGAGTGACACTTGGTTTGACCACAGGACACATGAAAAGGATCTAAGAGTCTCTGCAGAATATGAGCGGAACTTGAGTCCGCAGTGTGATGCGGCAGCGAAAAAGGCCAATGTAATTCTGGGCAGCATCAACAGAAGGATAGTGTCTGAGTCAAGGGAAGCGATAGAACCACTTTATTCTGCCTTGGTCAGACCTCGTCTGGAAGACTGTGTCCAGTTCTGGGCACTGCAGTTCAAGAAAGATATTGAGAAGCTGGAGTATGTCCAGAGGAAGGCAACAAAATGGTAGAAGGCCTGGAAACCATGAAACCCTCTGAAGAGTGGCTTAGGGAGCTGGGGATGTTTAGTGTGGAGAAGAAAGGGTTGAGAGATGACATGGTAACTATGTTTAAACATTTGAAAGGATGTCATATGGAGGGTGGAGCAAGCCTATTTCCTGCTGGACCAGAGACCAGGACACAGAGCAATGGCTTCAAACTTCAGGAAAAGAGATTTCATCTAAACATTAGGAAGAACCTCCTGATGGGAAGAGCAGTTCAACAGTGGGATCCGCTGTTTCGGAGTGTGGTGGAATCTCTTCCTTCTTTGGAGTTTTTTAAGCAGAGGCTGGGTGACCCTCTGTCAAAAGGAGGGCTTTGATTGTGCCTTCCTGCATGGCAGAAGGGGGTTGGACTGGATGCCCCTTGGAGGTCTCTTCCAGCTCTAGGATTCCATACAGCTGTCCATGTGTGGGGTAGGAAGGCTGTGGGATGACGCCCCCCCAGGGGAGATTCCCAGTTGGCAAAATGCTCCATTTGGGGGGACGGGAAGTAGAGGAAGAAGCTGGCAAAGAGGAAGACCTTCTGGGCAACCAACATGGGGTCATCCAGTGAATCCAGGGGGCACTGTCAAGCTGTCCTCTCTCCCCACTTCAGCCCCCTTCTGTATCTTACTCCACTCATCTGCATTTAGAGACAGCCCACCTCCTACTCAGCAGGGCTATATTTCAATTGCCAAGACAAAGTTTTCCAGCTGAAAAGCAGGAACACAATGGACAAACCTGCCCCGAACGCCAAAACTCCTACGGAACAGTTGCATTTTTAAAGAAGCGCCCTGCTTTGCCACGGGGGAAAAATCTTCTTTCCTCCAGGCCACCGTGCCACTGGCCATGTCCCCTGGCCCTCCTCTCCCCCCTACCCCACTTTCAGGCTCCCTGGGAGGGGGCTGGCGAAAGCCGAGGAGACGTTTTCTGAGTTCAATTAGCACAGTCTGCACACTGCTGAGAACGATCGATCCCCACTCGCCTCTTGCCACAGACCAGACCGTGCGCCGCAGAGCTGTTTCAACCACGGGGAGAGAAAGAGAGCAGTTTTTTCCATTTCCTCAATGCCCTCCCTTCTGCCGAGGCTGCCACCCCCTCCCTTGCTTCCTTTTTTAGCTCCCCAAGGCTCATGGAGGCAGAGAGAGGGGCTCAGCCCTGGAAGCCATGAAAAGCCATCTCCCACAAGAGAAAGGCCAACGCTCTCCCCATCCTGGCCACTTGTAAAAATCATGTAGCCAATCTTCTGGGTGGAGAGACCCACCTACCTCCTTTTTACATGGGGGCGGAAGAAAGTATTTTTGAGGGAAAGGGCTGGAGGTAATAGTGAAATGGGCAAACAATGCAAAAATACAATAATGGGAGGGAAGAAACCTTAAATAAGCAGCTAGGGGAATGACTCGTAGTCTTAGAGATCTCTGCACGACCGCACAGAGAATCGGAAATAAACAAGATGAACTTGAACCCCTAACATGGCAAAGAAAATACAGTCATCCCTCCACCTTTGCTAGGGGTAGGAGCACAGGACCCCTGTGAAAGTGGAAAAAACGTGATAACTCTAGGCCCTCCCAAACCACACTTAACACACACTAAAAGTATGATAGAATCATAGAATCCAAAAGACCCTGGGGCCATCCAGTCCAAACCCCTTTTATGCAGGAACACACACTCAAAGCACCCCCAGCCAATGGCCATCCAGCTTAAAAACCTCCGAAGAGGGAGGAGACTCCAACACATTCCATGGAGGCGGCAGCAGATTCCACTGCCGGACAGTTCTGACCGTCAGGAAGTTCTTCCTGGGGTTTGAGTGGAATCTCCTTTCCTGCAGCTTGAATCCAGTGCTCCTTGTCCTGGTCTCTGGAGTGGCAGAGAACCTCAGGAAGACCTTCCTGACAGTCAGGGCTGTCCGGCAGTGGAATCTGCTGCCTCGGAGTGTAGTGGAGTCTCCTTCCTTGGAGGTTTTTAAGCAGAGGCTGGATGGCCATCTGTGCAAGGGAGTGCTTTGAGGGTGTTCCTGCATGGCAGGGGGTTGGACTGGATGGCCCCTGGGGTCTCTTCCAACTCTAGATTTCTATGATTCTATGATGCTAAGTCAAATCTGCAAATATGGAAGGCTGACTCTACAATATAAGAGGCATCCTTGAAATCTGGTCAGATGACTGTCATAATTGGAAGGTAGCAATAGAGGGGTATAAATCTCAAAGATCTGGTTATAATGGTATAATGAAAGATATGGAGGTCCTACCAAAAGCCCTGTCTGATCACAGCTCAGTTTTGCTAAAGATGATGAAAAAAAAGACTCAGTTTATCTGGAGACTATATGAAGACTTCTTAAAAGGCAAAAAGATTTTTAAAAAAACAAAAAGAGACTTTTAAAAAAGTACTCTGAAGACAATTTAGAGAAAATTAAAAAAGGAAGATGAGTTAAAAGAGAATTTTAAAAGCCCTAACTTGTTGAAAGAAAAAAAATTAGAAAAACAGCTTTCTATGAACATTGCTTACGAGACAGAGAGGAAGATGAAATACATTTGACAAAAGCATTTTGAATTTGCAAATTTGGACTGGTGCAAATATCACTTTGCTTCCAAAAGAAGATAGAGACATAACTGATCCACAGAACGACAGCCTAATAACTTTACTTAATAATGACTTATTTGTTACAATTTTGGCTCAGAGTTTGAAAAGAATATTTGGAACAATTATCCATGAGGACCAAGGAAGTTTCTTACCTAAAAGACAGATGAGAAACAACACAAGACAAATAATTAATATATTGCAGTATCTGGAAGTGCATAATGAAGACTAAGAGGCTTTAATATTTCTGGATACAGAGAGAGCGTTTGATAACCATTCACGGATGTTTATCGTGGAATTATTAAAGAAACGGAATTTGGGGAACATTTCCTAATACAATGACAGTTGTTTATTCTGAAGAAGAGGCACAACTATTAACGATGACGTTTGTGAAATGCAAAAAGGAATGCCATGGGGATGTCCCAATCACCTTTGCTGTTCATTTTGACTTTGGAAGTACTTAATAGACAAATCAGACAGGAAGAAAATATCAAAGGCATCACCACTAGTGAACTCAGAATTTAGATATCAAAATAGTGTGATAATATACTAGTTTTTGAGGTGTTCTTAATTTTTATCTATTACCAGTTTATATTTTCTACTTTTCTAGATATAGACGAAGTGCAATAAGGGTATAGTAATAACTTATTTGAGAGCCAGCATGGTATAGGGGTTGGACTATGATCCCGAGGCCTGGGTTCGATTCCTCACTCAGCTATGGAAATCCACTGGGTGACCTTGGACCCATCACACACTCTCGGCCCCAGAAAAGCCCATGAAAGGGTTGCCTTAAAAGTCACAACAAGTTGGAAACAACTTGAAAGCACACAGCAACAAAATAACCAATTACTTGAGGAAATTCAAATTTGCATTTTTTTTGTAGTAATTTTGTTACTTAGCTGGTTGTCTGTGTTTATATAGCAGGCTAGCTTAGTTCTTGTTAGTATGTGGTTTATTTGTTTTTCCCTTAGATATTATGTTATTTTTAAAAGTACTTCAATAAAACTGTACGTTAAAGAACACTTAAACATGGCTATCTTTTCCCCCTTCTCACCTTCTCCTGGCTAAACATTCCCAGCTGCCTAAGCCTCTCGTCATAAGACTTCATCGTTTCCAGGCCTTCTACCATTTTGGTCGCCTTCCTCTGGACACATCCCAGCTTGTCAATGTCCTTCCTGAATTGTGATGCCCAGAACTGGACACAGCATTATTCTTGGTGCTGTCTGACCAAAGCAGGACAGAGTTTGAAGCCGCTGCTCCACGTCCTAGTCTCTAGAGCAGCAGAAAACAAGCTTGCGCCATCCTCCATATGACATCCCTTCAAATATTTAAACATGACTATTGTGTCCCCTCTTAACCTTCTTTTCTCTAGGCTAAACCTACCCAGCTCCCAAGTTTCTCTTCACAGGGCTTCATAGTTTCCAGGCCTTTTACCATTTTGGTCACCCATCTCTGGACACAATCCAGCTTGTCCATATCCTTCTTTAAATGTGGTGCCCAGAACTGAACTCATGATTATTCCAGATGAGGTCTGACCAAAGCAGAATAAAGCGGTACCATCACGTCCCTCGACCTAGACATCACACTCCTATTGACGCAACCAAGAATCGCACTGGCTTTTTTAGCTGCCACATCTCTGCCTCCCTCTTCGCTGCTCTCTTGAAACAATTCCTTTGTTTTTGTCTTGTTCTGTTCTTGTTCAATAAAATTATTAATTTTTTTTAAGAAGAAACAATTCCTTTCTGAAGAGGTTTAAGGTTGAAGCAGTTCTGTTCAGAGGTACAGTTTAACAATAGCACGGCCTTCTGGAGAGAAAAAGATATATATATTTCCCCCTATTTTCACAGCTGCAGAATAGCAATCAATGTGCAACCAACTTATTGATTTTCCCTGCTCCGTGATTTTTCTTCTCTTCCCCCTCCCTCAAAACCTTTTCCCCCTGAGGCTTCACAGCAAGGTGGGATAAGGCAGAATAAAAATATGAAAGACCACGGAGACAAGAGCCTGCTTCAGGAATATTCTAGACCATTCCCTTGAGAGGGAAGGAGAGCTGCGCTTCAAGCTTCCACTCCCCTGCCAGTTTTTAAAATGCATTTAAGAAAAGTGGGGGAAGCAGATGGCATGTAACGGCAAGAGGGGAGAAGTAGAAATCTTCCATACCAACCTGAAGCAGGACCCTGAAGAGAATTAGTCCAAAATGGCAAATCCTTTTGCTGCAAAGAAAAAGAGGACACATGAGGGGGTTTCCTAGGCCGGAGGAGACTCATCCTCCTATAGAAAAGCAATACGTGCATTTATTTCTGCAGAGCGAAAGCCCGAAATCGGGAGCCAAGGGCTCCCTCGCCAACCTGCCAAACAGGCACCCCTCCCCTTGTATGAGGCCTTCTGCTCCCTAATCCAAATCCAGCCAAGGGGCTAGCACCAACCTTGGAGGTTCACCCTTCGCTGAAAGAGGTTGGGGTAAAACAGCCCCCACCAAAGCCCCCCTGCCTGCCAATTGTGCCCCAGAGGCCACAAGACCTTCTACAGTGTTGGCAGCAACATACTTAACAAGCCTGATTTGCCCAAGGAATATGAAAGATCCATCCATCTCAGCTTCCCCATCTTTAACTTACAGCATGGAATGTAAATATGACTTGAGCCTCCCTTTTTAAAAGAAAAAAACTCCAAAACCTGACATTTTTTGCCACCTAATATCCACTTCCGCATTCCCAGCAGCAGCTGCCATGCTCCTGCCACATCTCTGGCAGCAAAAAGAGAGAGACTGGTGGAGGGCAGACAGCAGCTGAGGCCCGGGATCTTCCGGACAGATCCACCCCGGTGGATTTGTGGATGACCCAGGCCATCCCTCTGGCTCAACTCAATGCCATGCACAGAAAGAAATGTGGTTCATGGGTGGTGGGGACACTGGGACTCCACGCATTGGTTCCATGCTCTCTATTATTCCCAAGGATCAAGGAATGAGGTGTGGGAGCTGGTCCTCTCCCGGACCCCCTTCACACCAAGGAGCCACTGCTGTTCAAAAGAGATGGACCAAAACATTTGGCAAAAGACAGACACCTGGGATTGGACCCTATTAGAAATTCAGGCACATAAACTACATTTCGTAGAATCAAGTAGAACTAGAAGAGGCCCCCAAAGGCCATCCAAATCAACCCCATTCTGCCATGCAGGAATACATCGTCAAAGTCCTGCCATGCAGGAAGACATCGTCAAAGTCGCTCAGTCTTTGCTTAAAAACCTCAAAAGAAGGAGACCCCACCACACTCCAAGGAGGCAGCAGCGTATTCCACTGTCAAACAGTTCTTACCCTCAGGAATTTCTTCCCAAGGTTTAGGTGGAATCTCTTTTCCAGAAGTTTGAAGCCATTGATCCGTGTCCTTTGCAGAAAATCAATGGAGAACGGAGAGAGAAGCTGGGACAACCCAGGAATTCTGACCCCTAGGAATTCTAGTTTGCCTTTGTCTTCCAGCAAAGCCGAAGTGAACCTGGCCCTTCTTGGCTCTCAATCCGGCCCTTCTGCATTTTCTCAGATGGCCATGCCCCCTTCTTCAGGACAGGGGCATTTGCCAGCAGACGTATGCTTTTTCCTTCCCTTCCCAGAGA
Source organism: Ctenosaura bakeri (assembly GCA_948474755.1). Classification (NCBI taxonomy): domain Eukaryota; kingdom Metazoa; phylum Chordata; class Lepidosauria; order Squamata; family Iguanidae; genus Ctenosaura; species Ctenosaura bakeri. Next base: position 80,960 of record CAOLHI010003365.1, on the reverse strand, counting down.
CCGAAATTAGGCAAAAACATCTCGGCCTCTTGGGTGCCATCTCTTTTGCCTTCAGCTGCCCCTGCTCAGGAATGGGACTCCTAAGAGCCTCCCTGAAATCCAGTTTGGGCTTCAGGAGGCCCCAAAACACATTGACTAGCTCACTTCCTGGAGGCAGATGGAGGTTTAGATTGCACGGATTCTCAGAACTGCTGCAAGCCCTGAAGATGCCAAACCCTGTTTTCATGGCAGCGTGCCCTCCTCCAAGCAGTGTGATGCAGCAGCCAAGAAAACCAACATGATTCTTGGTCGCATCAATAGGAGTATGGTATCCAGATCAAGGAAGGTAATGGTACCACTCTATTCTGCTTTAGTCAGACCTCATCTGGAATAATGCTATGTCCAGTTCTGGGCACCTCCTTTTGAGAAGAGTATTGACAAGCTGGAGTCTGTCCAGAGGAGGGCAACCAAAATGGAAGCCATGAAGCCCTCTGAGGAGCGGCTGAGGGAGCTGGGGATGTTTAGTTTACAGAAGAGAAGGTTCAGAGGGAACATCAGAGCCATGTTAAAATATCTGAAAGGATGTCATGTTGAGGAGGGAGCCGGCTTGTTTTCCGCTGCTCCAGAGATGAAGACAAGGAGCAGTGGATTCAAGCTGCGGGAAAGGAGATTCCACTTGAACCTCAGGAAGAACTTCCTGATAGTCAGAGCTGTCCGGCAGTGGAATCTGCTGCCTCGGAGTGTGGTGGAGTCTCTTCCTTCTTTGGAGGTTTTTAAGCAGAGGCTGGGTGGCCATCTGTCAAAGGGAGGGCTTTGAGTCTGTGTTCCTGCATGGACAAAGGGAGGTTGGACTGGATGGCCTCTGGGGTCTCTTCCAACTATGTTACTCTATTGTTCTATGATTCTAAGCCCTGCTCACTCCGCAAGGAGGGCACCGTGAAGCAGAGACGAGGCCTACCTTGGCTCTGCTGCTGCTGCTGCTGCATTCAGGCAGGAGGTTCTTACAGCTTTTGTGGACATTGACTGCACAGTCTGAGGAGGAAAGAGAAAGGAAATGTTCATTTTCTCATTCATACTCCCCTGAGCTCTTACTGAGGCCTGACAGGGCCTCAGCCGTTCTGGTAGGTTTTCGGGGTATCAAGCTACCCCACTTCTGCAGGAAACACAGAGCAATGCCAAATCCCCCACAGAAATCATTGTGCAAAGCTAAGCATGGTGGTTAGATCACCAGAGAAGGACACACAAGATCCAGGTTCCAAAGTCCCCACTCAGCCACAGGTGACTCACAGGGCTGTTGTGAGGATCACGCGGGAAAGCGGAGTGCCGCACACGCCACCCTGAGGTCACAGCAAAGCGTCTACCAGAGGCAGCTGCTTTTCCTGAGCAGTTCCACCCCCATCTCCCCCAAACCATCTTCAAAAGAAGGGGGGCAGCAATCTGGGCCATGCAAGGCCACCCTCCCTGGCAGCTTCAAGGGCTGCCATTTCTCAGACAAACAAAACCAGGTTACATAATTCACACAAGATGCAGGCCAGCCACCAGCCCAACAGCCTTTCATGCTCCAGGAAAAATCTGCACGCCATGTCCTTGCCACAAACAGGCTGAGCGGGCCACGGGGCGAGGATGAACCATGGCAGGGCTTGCTTCCATGCCTCTCTGCACTGAACGAGAAACCGCTTGGTCTGCATCCACATGGCAGCCAGAGAACAACACAAGAAAGTGGCTTCAGCTTACTCGGGGTGGGTACATAGGGGCAGGAATAAGGTTTGCTGTGAAAAAATCCACATTATTATTTTTAAGACACACACAGGCCCACAGCCTTGAGCAGAAATCTACAGAAGCTCAGCATCAGGGCTGTTTTTAAGCCAGGAGGGAGACAGAGGCTCTGAACAGAATAAATGTTTCCCAAACTATATACACCCCATCAGCAACTTCCTTGGGCTTGCATGAGGGAAGTTGGCCAAGATCTTGCGCTAAGGTAAGGATGATGGCGGAGCTCCATTATCCCAGATACCCTTGAAGGTGTTACTCCCTCCCAAAGCTCTCATCCCAGCAAGGGAGAGAGAGCCCCAACCAAAGTGCTGCCCGCAGATTGGGATGCCGGGCAGTGACATCCACAGGGTAGGGCACCTTGGGAACAGACTACTGGACAGGGATCTTTTGGGGTCCTAGCACAGCTGATTCTCTCAATGTGCTCCACAACCCCAAGAGCGCTGCGGAAGTCTTATCCCAGCGTGCCTGTCTCCAGTGCCTCAGAAACCTTTCCACTGGGGGGCTGCCTGCCTTAAGAAGCAGGCTTTTAGAGTGATGTTCACAGAATCATAGAGTTGGAAGAGACCACAATTGCCACCCAGTCGAACCCCATTCAGAAACACACACTCAGAGCACCCCCAGCAAATGGCCATCCAGACTCTGCTCCAAAGAAGGAGATACCACTGCACTCCATTGAGGCAGCACATCCCACTGCCAAACAGCTCCAACTGTCAGGAAGTTCTTCCAGATGTTTAGGGGAAATCTCTTTTCCTATAGTCTGAATCCATTGCTCCGTGTCTTAGTTTCTGGAGCAGCAGAAAACAAGCCTGCTCCCTCCTCAACATGACAACCCTTCAAGTATTTAAACATGGCTATCACATCTCCTCTTAAACTTCTCTTTGCCAGGCTAAACATTTCCAGCTCCCTAAGCCTCTCCTCATAGGGCTTCATGGTTTCCAGACTCTCCACCATTTTGGTCACCCTCCTTCGGACATGTTCCAGCTTGTCAATATACTTCCTGAACTGTGGTGCCCAGAACTGGACACAGTATTTTTGTGAGGTCTAACCAAAGCAGAATAAAGTGGTATTATTACTTCCCCTGATCTCAACACTATACTCCTGTTGATGCAGCCCAGAATCTCACTGGCTTTTTTAGCTGCTGCATCACAGTGTTGACTCATATTCAGCTTGTGGTCCACTAAGAATCATAGATCCCTTTCAGACATACTGTTTTCAAGCCAGGTATCACCCATCCTGTATCTGCGCATTTCACTCTAAGTGAGATACCCTACAATACCCTTCAGATACTAATGACCAGAAACGTGACTCCATGGAAGTTCCAGGATCTCAAGTCCACCTTACAATCTCATAACCGCTGAAGAGGAAGTCAGCCCACAGCCTCTGGGGTCTCTCCTCCGAGCAGTGTGGCTTTGCCCCGACCCCAAAACCATACAAAATCTTTCTGCCACCAATCCCCAAACACACACACACCTCGGTTTCCTTCCCCCTTCTTGCCACTTCACCCTAGACCGGATCATAGACTGCAAGCTCCCACCCCCCACCCCCGGAGTGCCCTCTCCCACACTCCGGAATGCCCCGCAAACAGTACCAGAGAGCAGAAGCTGCCAGAGAGAAGAGAGGTTGGCTTGGCACAGCCTGGCCTCCAGGTTGCGATGCCCGTAGGGGACTCCAGTTTACTTCCTGAAAAGGCCTCTGCAGGAGCGTGTGCCAAAACATAGTGAAACTGTCCGCCAACCCACACCCTCCAGAGGGGGACATTTTCCAAGAGAAATTTAAAAATCCGCCCTCCAATCGGAAGGGGCTTGCTGTGGGGACCCTCAACCACTGCCTTGGCAGATTCACTTAGCCCCAGTACCGTTTCTCACTTTGCAGAGAGCTTCCTCACCTTTTGACTCCCGCTGCTGCTCCGGCCTGAACATGTTCTGACCCAAACCAGCCACTAGTTTGAACAGGTTTGGAAGCAGCCAAGGAGGAGAGACGAGGAACACCAAGGCAGAGGCATGACCTCACCCTGAAAGGTATTTAGAGCATCTAGGAAGTAGAAATACCGAAACAGTAGAAACCAACCCATCCTGCCTCAGCGTTCCAATTCTTTCAGCCCCGTCTCCTGGGTTAAGTTTCGGATGCAAGCAGGCACAGGGAAACACTGCAATGCAGGTGTGCCCCTCTTGAATCCCTAAATTTGGAGCTCTTGGTGGCCACCAGAGTGGACTCCAGTTGGCAACGGATGCCCACTGGAGTCCCACTAGAGCTGCTTAAATTTCGAGGGCAAGTAGTCAGTAAACCAAAGGACCCAGAACCAGCTCACAGCAGAAAATTCATTCTTTGCTTATTCTGGTCCACCACCCAGAAGGGGAAAACCCCCTGACCAATGATCATTTCCACTTCAGGGACCCCAAAGGGGGTTTTAAAAAAAAAAAGACACCATGCCTCAGTACATCATTCCAAACACACTTAAGCGATGAGTCTCTCCACCAAGGCAAGATTTAAAAAAAAATAAAAGATGCAATACAAAGGTGCCTAAAAGGACACAGGCTTACATGTCCTAAAAATGACATAAACGGCCCTCTGTTTCTCACCATCATTAAATTAGGTTAAATACAGGCTACCTTAAAAACGATGACACCGTACCACTCCATGGACTGATGTGAAACTGACAAAACTTGAGCGTTCAAATACTTCACAACACTCAAAGCTTGATTTCTCACTTGCCCTCAAGAGTTACATTCCTTCTGGCTCACTGACAACTGAAAAGGTATTAGCCGTCCCGAGACGAGGAAGGAAATTTTTCAAAGGGGGGTGCCGCCCTTTTTTATTAAGATACATTTCTATTACTTTTATATTCATTTGCATTCTATTATTATAACTTGTTCAGTTGAGATTTGCTACTACTACCTTTATTATTCTTATTATGAATTCTTATTCTTATTATTATTTTGTGCCTTCTTTCCAATGTTGTGATCTACATTTCAGTCCCTGAGGAGAAAGAAAGAAAGGATGGAATTCAAGCTCCTGAAGAAAATCGTCGAAGGTGAAAGGTAGAGAGCCACAGACTTTGACTGTGTGTCTTGTTCACCTCTGCTGCTGTCATTTCCAACTTAGGCAATCCTATCACGGGGTTTTCTGGGGCTGAGAGAGTGTGAGATGCCCAAGGTTACCCAGTGAATCTCCAACGTTCACGATGCCACTCTGGCTGGCATTCCTCACTCACCTTACAGGACACCCATGCTTACCACATGCAAAATTCCTTTTTCTTTTCTTGCACGTCCTCTTATGAACTCCTTTTCTAGCTGCTGCACTTTCCTTACCCCTTTTCTTTTGGAGAGGGACACAGAGGTAATTCTGGGAAAGACAGGCTCCTTTGTTTTCTGCCCCATTCCCGGCAACTCCCCCACACCCACCAGCCGGTTCAACAGCGGGCACCAACCAAAAAGTTTGGGACGCTGCTACCCAGGTTGGCTGGGAGGCTGGAAATTGCAGCCACCTAAAAGTAACTTTCCCTGTGCCCCTCTTCCCCTCCTCTCCCCCAGTCCTACTTGGATCCTACCCATCTGCACAAAGCCCGCAGACCTGGACCTCTAAGAGGAGGCTCTCTGCCTCAAAGCCCAAGAAGGTGCCGGAGATCATAAATCAGGAAGGGGCCCAGAACTCATGTTTGTTTTGTCACAATCCAGACTATGAGGGCAATCCCTCAGAGGAACCTGGGATTCATCCAGCGCCTGCTGCATAAACACTGGGAGTGCATGTTTATGAGCCGGGACTGACACCAGCCCTTCTTTCTCTCAGAAGGAAGGAGGCAGCCCAGGGAGCAGGAAGAAGAGAAAGAGAGGAAGACAATCAGTCCCTTTTTTGCCAAAATGCAAAGCCAACAGGCCACTCATCCTATGGTGAGCACCCAACACAGGCTCAGCATCCCTAAACGGGAAATACAAGACCAGCCCTCTCAAAAAAAAAATTTTTTTTTGCCCCCACTTCAGTGGATGCAGCGCTCCTGCTCCTGAGTTGGAGGGGACTGGTCTTGTATATCCTCACAGAGCTTCATGGCTTCCAGGCCTCTCACCATTTTGGTCGCCGTCCTCTGGACTTGCTCCAGCTTGACCATGTCCTTCTTGAATTGGGGTGCCCAGAACTGGACACAGGATTCAAGATGAGGTCTAACCAAAGCAGAGTAGAGTGGTACCAGGACCTCCCTCGATCTAGACACCAGACTCCTATTGATGCAGCCGAGAATTGCATTGGCTTTCTTGGCTGTCGCATCACACTGCTGACTCATGTTCAGCTTGTGGTCTATGAAGAGCTGTGGGTTGGCTGGAGTTTCATTCGTCCATCCTAATTTGTTCGTATTTCCAACAAAAAATTTAAAACTCTCCACCATACCTGACGGCCACTGAGACCGTCACCACAGCCCCATCCGTGGGGCAATTTTACCTGCAAAGCGCACTCCGACTGAATCTAATGGGATGGAGGTTGAGAACAACAACACAACCTCACACTAACCCTCCTGCCCCCACTAATGTGACAGAAGGCCAATGCAGATTTCCCCACTTGTGTAAACTCTATAAGTGAGAAGGAAACAGAGGTTTGGAAACCAAAATCCCTGAGAGGAATGGCTGAGAAAACTTGGTATGTTTAGTTTGGAGAGGAAAAGATGGAGAGGTGACACATTTTTAAATATCTGAAGGGTTTTCATTTAGAAGACAGAGCAAGCTTCTTTTCTGTTGCTCCAGAGAGCAGGACAGGAACCAATGAATTCAAATGACAAACATTAGTAAGAATGTGACTGAAACAGAGGTTGGATGGACATCCCTCAAGTATGCATTTAACCATGAATTTCCCATTCATAATGAGTGTGTGGCCAGGGGCTGTCTCTTTCAACCTGGTTCATTGGATCCCTCCATCAGCTGGACATCGCAAAAAGACAGACACACTGGTGACCACTGTATTAAAGGTTTTTATACCAGAGTATCTGAATGTTTCTATCTCATTATATTGTATTTCACATTATATTATATCATACCATGTTCTATTTTTTTTTCATTTTCTGCGTTGTCTTTTGTGTGTACACGCCTTCGAGTTGCCTGTGGACTTACAACCACCCCATGAATTTCAGAGGGTTTTCTTAAGCAAGGAATACTCAGAGAAGGTTTGCCAGTTATCTCCTCTGAAATATAGCCTACGGGCCCTGGGATTCAGTGGTGGTCTCCCATCCAAGTACTAACCCTGCTTAGCTTCCAAAATCAGATGAGATCTGGTGCCTTACGGGTATTGTGCCAGCTTGTTTATGACTAGAGATAAATTTCACAGAGTTGGAAACACCTCCAAGGGCCATCTAGTCCAACCCCCTGCCATGTAGGAATACAAAACTAAAGCATTCCCCCAAAATGGCCATCCAGCCTCTGCTTAAATGACAGAGAGTCCACCATTTATCCTACTGTTAAACAGCTCTTATAGTCAAGAAGTTCTTCTCAATCTTTAGGTGGACTCTCTTTTCATGTAATTTGAATCCACTGGTTTGTGTCCTGGTCTCTGCAGCAACTGAGGAAAAAGTTCATTCCATCTTCTACATGACGTATCTCAAGATACTTAAAAGATGACTATCAAACCATCTTTCAGTCTTCTCCAAGCTAAACGTACCCAGCAGCCTAAATCACTCCTCTTAAGACTTGGTTAGCAGACCTTTGATGGTCTTGGTTGTCCTCCGGCATGTCCAAATCCTTCTTGAACTGTGTCATGCCCAGAACAAGACACAGAATTCCTCTATAGGTGAGATCTGACCAAAGCAAAATAGGGCAGCACCATTACTTCCCTGATGAGGATATTAAATCCCTATTGATGTAGCCTGGAATCATACTGGCTTTTTTCAGCCACCACACCACACAGCTGATTCATTTCTAGTTAGAAGCATAGAGCTAGAAGAGACCACAATGGCCATCAAGCCCAATCCCTTGCCGTGTAGGAACAAACATTTAAAGCACAAACTTAAAAACCTCCAAAGAAGGGAACTCTACCACACTCTGAGGCAGCATATTCCACTGCTGAACGGCACATCTTGATTTCAGTAAGGCCTTTGACAAAAGTTCTCCAGGCCATTCTTGCAAAGAAACCAGTAAAATGCGGTCTGGACAGAGGTACTGTTAGGTGGATTTGTAATTGGTTGACCGACCAAACCCAAAGGGTGCTCCTCACCAATGGCTGCTTTTCATCCTGGAGAGACATGACTACTGGGGTGCCAGAGGGGTCTGTCCTGGGCCCAGTGCTATTCAATATCTTCATCAATGATTGGATGAAGGAGTGGAGGGCAGGCTGATCAAATCTGCAGATGACACCAAATTGGGAGGGGTTGCTAATATACCAGAGGACAGGATCAGAGTTCAAAAGGACCTTGACAGATTGGAGAGCTGGGCCAAAGCTAACAAAATGAATTTCAACAGAGAGAAATGTAAGGTCTTGCACTTGGTCAGAAAAAATGGAATGCACAAATATAGGATGGGGGACATGTGGCTGGATAACAGTCCGTGTGAAAGGGATCTAGGAGTCTTGGTAGATCACAAGCTGAACATGAGTCAACAGTGTGATGCGGCAGCCAAGAAAGCCAACGCAATTCTTGGTTGCATCAACAGGAGTATGGTGTCCAGATCAAGGGAGGTAATGGTGCCACTCTATTCTGCTTTGGTTAGACCTCATCTGGAATAATACTGTGTCCAGCTCTGGGCACCTCATTTCAAGAAGGATAATGAGAAGCTGGAGTGTGTCCGGAGGAGGACAACCAAAACAGTGGAGGGTCTGGAAGCCATAAAGCTCTATGAGGAGCAGCTTCAGCTGGGTAGGTTTCATCTGCAGAAGAGAAGCCTGAGAGGGGACATGATAACCATGTTTTAAATATTTGAAGGGATGTCATGTTGAGGAGGGAGCAGGCTTGTTTTCCGTTGCTCTGGAGACTAGGACAAGGAGCAATGGATTCAAGCTACAAGAAAGGAGATTCCACCTGAACCTCAGGAAGAACTTCCTGACGGTCAGAGCTGTCTGGCAGTGGAATCTGTGGCTGCCTCCACAGAGTGTGGTGGAGTCTTCTTCTTTGGAGGTTTTTAAGCAGAGGCTAGATGGCCATCTCTTAGGAATGCTTTGATGTGAGTTCCTACGTGGCAGAAGGGGGTTGGACTGGATGGTCCCTGAGGTCTCTTCCAACTCTATGATTCTATCTCTTTTCCTGTAATTTGAATCCACTGCTCCATGCCCTAGTTTCTGGAGCAGCAGCAAACAAGCTTGCTCCATCCTCAACATGCCTCCCTTACAATATTTAAAGGGATGTCACGTTCAAGATGGAGCAAGCTAGTTCATAACGATGATGATATTTACATCTCACTTTTCTCCATTCTGAGACTCAAGACCACTTACGAAAGCTAAAACAGAGGCAACCAAAAATGTTTATACCATATATATGAAAGTTAAAAACTATTATTCAACTATCAACAAAATCAGAGGCAGCTGAAGCAAGATCATTAGAAGAATAACAATGAATATAAACAATACGGCGCATTAGTGTGCAAAGGCTGCCAAAACAAGAAGAGCCTATGGAGAGCCAGCCTAACCTCTCTTGGTTCCAGATGTGGGGAGCAGCCACCAAGGACACCCTGTCAACCATGCTCCCAATAGATGTACCTCCAACGGTGGTGGGATGGTGGGAAGGGTCCCTCCAGAAGAGCTCCATCCATGGGTTTCACTCACCCATTGAGCTCTGGGTCTCAGCTGTCTACCAAATCACATGCCCCCTCTGACTTAAAAATGCAAATTACAGAAGTAGGGAACTGACCCTATGAGGTTTGTTAGGCAAAGGAAGAATGTCAGAACATCTCAGGTTGCATCCAAGCTCTGATGCAGAGAAAGAGAAGAGCCTTGGTCACATCTGCATTGTTCTTACCTTCCAAAAAGGAGACGCTGCCAGAACTGAACTTAGTACTGTTTTTCTACATACAAACCAGGTGCCACTCACATCCAATATGGGGTTCCTCCTACTCACTATTACCCACTAGGGCAGGCTGAAGCCCCCCGCAGCCCCCCCAACCTCAGGTCCTTCAAGCCAACTGCAACACTATCAATTATGTCGGAGATCACAGATGACATGATAGCATCTTACTTCCCTCCTCCTGAAGCTAAATGAACTGGCTCAGGGAATCCATAAGAACTCTGAAAGTCAACATTTTCCATTCCGGCTCTTCCAACGTTTTACCGAATTTAGACCCAGCTGGTGTTGGCACTGCAACTCCGATTATCCTTCAACAGTGGCTGGGGCTGATGGGAGTCAAAAGCCCCAAACAACCAGAGGGCCACAATTTGCTGCAAGGGCTTCAGTGTCTCTTAGCTCGTCAGGCACTTTCCAAGGGGGTCTTTTTAAATCCAGAGAGAAAAGCCCAAGTCCTCTCCACCCGCCCCCAATGCTCAGGCACCCCCAATTCTAAGGGCATTTCTACCCTACCGTGTTATAGTCCTATGATTCCACTTTTAACACCCTGCGGAATTCTGGGGTTTGTAGTTTCCTGAGGCCAAAGAGCTCTAAATGCCCCTCCCTTAACCACAAACCCCATAGGACAGTGGTTCTCAACCTGTGGGTCGGGACCCCTTTGGGGGTCGAATGATCGTTTCACAGGGGTCGCCGCTCCTCTATCCCGCCCCGCCCCCTTTTGAAAGAAGGTGGCAGCCTCACAGCCCATGGGAGCGCTGTTTCTGAGACCCCGCGCTGGGAAGAGGGGAGAGGAGGCATGCTGGGCGCATGCGGGGATGTTTCCCCACCTTTCCCTGCCGGGCGGGCGGGCAGAGGTGGGGAGACCGAGAGGGGCTTGCAGGGGTAGCGTGGTCGAAGGGCTACAGCGGGTATCGAACCCCACTCCCAAGCCCACCGAGGGATGAAAGGAGGAAGGAAGGGGCGCCCGTGCGACGTGGGAGTGAGAGCGTCCGAGCAGCCGTGCTCCCTTTAAGGGTGCGTATCACAGAATCATAGAATCATAGAAATTCAGAGTTGGAAGAGACCACACAGGCCATCCAGTCCAACCCCCTGCCATGCAGGAACACCCTCAAATCAATCCCGACAGATGGCCATCAAGCCTCTGCTTAAAAACCTCCAAGGAAGGAGCCTCCACTACATGCCGAGGCAGCAGATTCCACTGCCGGACAGCCCTGACGGTCAGGAAGTTCTTCCTGAGGTTCAGCTGGAATCTCCTTTCCTGCAGCTTGAATCCATTGCTCCTTGTCCTGGTCTCTGGAACAGCAGAAAACAAGTCCCCTCCTTCCTCTACATGGCATCGTTTCAGATATTTAAACATGCCTATCGTGTCCCTTCTTAACCTTCTCTTCTGCAGACTAAACATCCCCAGCTCTCTAAGTCTCTCCTCATAGGGCTTCATGGCTTCCAGGCCCCTCACCATTTTGGTCGCCCTCCTCTGGACTTGCTCCACCTTGTCAATATCCTTCTTGAATTGGGGTGCCCAGAACTGGACACAGTATTCAAGATGGGGTCTAACCAAAGCAGAGTAGAGTGGTACCCGTACCTCCCTCGATCTAGACACCAGACTCCTATTGATGCAGCCGAGAATTGCATTGGCTTTCTTGGCTGCCGCATCACACTGCTGACTCATGTTCAGCGTAATTTTATGGTTGGGGGTCACCACAACATGAGGAACTGTATTAAGGGGTCGCGGCATTAGGAAGGTTGAGAACCACTGCCATAGGAGGTTGAAAGTGGACTCATAGCACTATAACAGTGTAGTGCGGAAATGCCCTCACTGCCAAAACACCTACACACACACACACACCAGAACACCAGTTCCTTGCAAACTCAGCACAGGGAGCAGCCTGGGCTTGTTCTGCTTTAGACCAGGGAGGGAGCGGGCCATTTGTCTCCTTCCAGGCTTTTTTCCCCCAACACCAATTCACCTCATCTCTAACCATTGGCCACACTGGCCAAGGAACCGCTGGGACCTGCACTTCCACATCAGAAAACCTTGACTTACACCCTGCAAAAACTCCATATCATAAGAAGTCATAATCATAATTAATTTTCCAAGTGGTCTTCCACAGCTTTTCAGAGCAGCCCCACACTGGCTGGAGGAGATGATGGGAACTCGAGTCCCAAAACGTATCTGGAGAGTCACACCTCGCTCATCCCTGCCTTGGCTTTAGATCAGACCTGGGAGTCAAGTGCCCCCCTCAGAGACTGCTGCACTGCCACTCCCATGAGTCCCAGGCCTGCATATTGAAAGGTAGGGGATGCTGGGAGCTGCAGTCCAATTTTAGGTTCATGAGGACCAGAAACTTAACACGCAAATGTGCAGGCAAGCATTTAAAATATATAATGAACCTATATATACATATACACACATACAGTTCAAGAGGATTTCTAAGAAAAAGCCCCCCACCGCCCCACTATGAGGGGTCCAAACTAGGGAGGGGGGTCTTGTTGGAGTATGACGTCACATGACGTCATAAGGTCGGAGAAGCTGCCTCACCTGCAGGAAGGACGCTTCTCTGAGGCGCAGCAGGAGGAGGAGGAGGAGAAGGCGATGATCCCCTCCGGCCCCCGAAGGCAACGACACCCGCCCTCCCGGCCCAGCCCAGCCTTGCCCCCTCCGGCCCGCCCCCTAGAACCGGCCACTTCTCGCGAGAATACTCCCACTTCTCGCGACCTCTCTTCCATTCCCGCGGGATCTTGGACAGCTCCCACGGGCACCCCAAGGAGCTGCCTCGCGAAATCTCGCGAGACGTCCGGACCACGCCTCACAACAAAGGTAGAGAGAAGCAGCCGCCTCCTCTAAGCCACGCCCCCAAAGGGCAGACAGGTGTCTCCCGCAGCCTTTGAGCTCGCGAGACCTCGGCCTGCCTTTTCCAAATCCCTCGCCCCCGCGCCGTCCAGCGGAGAACGCCGGGCTTCAAAATATCGCGAGAGGTCCTGCATCTCGCGCCACGGGTTGCCTTGGTAACCGTCTCTGCCCGGCCTGCAACTTCTTAAGCGTTACTGTTTTGGGACTACAACTCCCAGCATCCGCCGCAGCTGGGAGTTGTGGCACAGAAAGTAACTCTTCCACGTTACTTTCTATCAGATTTTTATAAAAAAAAATGTTTCAAAATGTGTCATCCTTTTCTGCATGGCACTCTAATGCAGGGCATTTTAAACTTTTAAACCTTCAATATTTAAATATTTAAAAAATTCAATACATTTTTTTTTTACATATTAAATGTGACATTTTGAAGGAAACCAGAAGGTTTCCTCCAAGAGGAGGAAGCTGTTTTGCATTTTATTTACAGAAAATAAGAAAATAAAAAATATTATTTAATTAGTCCAACTTTACTCCTGTGAGTGTTCCCTGTTTATCACTTCTTATTTTATATAAATCATATAAACAATTACAGTGCAGAGGAGCCCTTGCTGGTGGTGAACGTGGCCACCCCAGACAGGCGATGCTGGTGGCCAGAAGCAGCAGGACACATAGAGCGGTTTTCAGGGGGAGGGGCTGAGACGGAGGTGCGGAGGGGAGAGTCAGAGAGCTCTCCAAGCATGTGCAGAGAGCAGGTATGCCAAGGGGCGGGAGCCAGAGGGCTCACGCATAGGGGCCTGCTGCCATAAGACTCCAGTGAGCCCCACCGCCTGCACCCCAGGACGGGAACTACTCACTCAGGCACTGCAGCCCCATTTTGTTCGGCAAGATCTTGCCACAGAGAGAGCAACAGGTGTCCTTGGAAAAGACCCCCGGTGCCAGTTCGTGTCCATGCAACGCCTGTGGCTCTGGCTCCGCCACTTCCTTCTCCCGGTCTTTGTTCTTACCCTAAAAAAAAAAAAATTAGAAGAAGAACCATCAGGCCAGATAGGTCTCCCTGGACAGCACGGAGAGCAGACGCACATCCGCCTTTCCCTCACTGGCACTCCATGCCCGTAGAGTTGCCAGGCTGAACAGAGATTTATCTATCATAAACAGTGCCTAGGGCAAGCATGGTAGTTGCACCCCAACCTCTGGGGTCACTTCCTTCTCTTCTTCCTTTGCCATTTTTGGCACTGCTTTTTTGTGCCCCCTGGCACTGGCACCCAGGGCAGGTGCCCTACTTGCCCCACTCTAGATACACCTCTGAAAACTGGAGAGGGGTCCCGTACGTCTCATGGCTGTTAGAGGAGCAAATTTCAGCATCAATTGTTTGTGGCACAACCGGGTAACAACACTTGATAAATTCCCCTCTTCCACAGGTACAGACGCCCTCTCCGGTTTTGACACTGGCAACTCCAGTGGGACGCCCAGCCCTGGGCCTGAATTGGGATCATTCCCCTTTCCCCACAACTACACACTGGTTTGATGCTTTCCACAGATTTTCCACACTCCTTTAAAAAAAAAAAGTTTGCAGTGTCTCCCTCCAGGCTTTGTTTGTTTGGGGCAGGAAGAGTTTTATTATTTTTATTGACTTTTGCAGCACATTAAAAAGATTTTGTCCCTTCACAGTATTAAGTATCTTGTATATACAGCTAGTTCTGCATAATTGCTACGATTAGGGGCACAGAACTCCCACAAAACTGGAAAAAAACACAACTATCAAAATGGGAAGGAAACTGAAGCATGGTTGGGGAGAACAGGCACCCAGGGTCCAAACCAGGTTAGGGAAAGGATCGAGGAAGGTGGGTTGGCATGGTGTCCCTATACTTCCTCCCTCTCACTCATCTCCTTTCTTGGGGATGTGGGGGGCATCAGGAGAGGATTTGTGGTGCTGAGAAATTGGGATGCAAGCTGCCCTTAGCTGGCCTGGCAGTGGCTGGTAGAGGAGGAGGAGAACCAGAGGTGGGTTTTTAAAAGGCTCCACAGCCTGAATGGAGTTGCCAAGAGAGAAGGTTCCTCCAGAAAAGAAGCGCTTCAGGTGGGGGAAGAGGGGCACATGCCCTGGTGCCCATGCCAAAAAAGCAGTGCCGTAAGCAGAGGAGGCAGAAGAGGCCCTGGCCACAAATGAATTTGTGGAAGATGAACTTGCAAACATGGAGGGACAACTGTAATCAATTCCAATTCCAGGTTGTAATGCAACCAAAAATATGTAAAAGTTGGCAGGGGGTTGAATATCTCTGCGAGGCACTGAATGTGTGTAGATTTGGGCTCTCCCCTTGTGGCCATGCCCATGCCCAGAACGAGACCCCCACGAACTTCTCTGAAACTGAATTTGGCCCTTGAGAGGCTGAGTCAGTAAATTCCCTGGGACCTTGCAACCCCAAAACATGCGTCCTGCCAGCACCTTGGCTGCAATCTCTCTTCATCAGGGCTGCCACCTCGACCCCAAGGCCAAAGTGGTTGGCACACACAGCCCTCTCACCTTCTCCTTCTGCCAGGATCCCGTGACACGGTTCCGCAGGTTGCTCAGCCTCCGCTTCACTCTGGGGGCCCCCCGCTCAGCTTTCTCGCTCTTCCCTGTCTCTTCACTCCTGTGGGAGGAAAGAAGGAAAGGAAGGTTTAGCCCTAGAGAAAGAGGAGGACGAAGTGGGGAGAATGGCATTTGCGCCACAGAGTGTGTTATGCCCCAGAGACCTGGCTGGAGTGGCATACAACACAAAGATGCCAGCAGAAGCAGATGAAACCAAATTGCCAAACCGGAGGGAGAGCTAAGCACCTATGCAATATTTCCCATAAATCTCATTTAAGGCAGAGCAAGAGGGGAAAAGAACCCGTCCTGTGCTCCATGGGATCACCCCACCATCAGCTCCTT
Source organism: Ctenosaura bakeri (assembly GCA_948474755.1). NCBI lineage: Eukaryota > Metazoa > Chordata > Lepidosauria > Squamata > Iguanidae > Ctenosaura > Ctenosaura bakeri. The sequence goes on along the minus strand of CAOLHI010003365.1, from coordinate 65,489 downwards.
TAAAGCCATCCTCTTAGCGGCCTTGCATGCCCTGTTGGGCAACAGGAATGAAGAAGTGGCAGCTGCCAGCTCCCAAGACAGTGGGACAGTGAATCTACTCCATGTTCTAATCCAGACTTTAAGGACCCTTTGAGGTGCTGAACCCTTTCAGGTTGGCACCATGGAGAGGCACCCAAAACCTTGCTTCAGAGCCCCCTGAGATTATCATTCCCCCAGCCACAGACCCGCACAAACACTTACTCGTTGGAGAGAAATTCAAACCAGGTCAAATTTTGTGGCGCTTCGCTGCTGCCTTCTGGCACACGCAGGCCTTTCTTCTTCCTGGCATGGAGAGATACCAGGGGAGATGGGGGGAGAGAAGACCCAAATTAAAGCCCAGAAGGACAAAGCAAAGATCTAGCGAGTATTTCAGTAGGCTGGCCAAAAGCTGGGTCCAGGTGATTTGAAGGAGGGTATTTTCCCCTACAAATTAGCCCGGGCTTTGAGATCTACTGAGGATGCCCTTCTTCCATCCTACCATCTTCACAGGTACTTCTGGTGGGAACTCAGGAAGGAGAGGGCCTTCCTGATGGCTGCTCCCAGGCTCTGGAATCCCCTTCCCAGAGAAGTCAGACTGGCCCCCTCCCTACTTTCTTTCTGCTATCAAGCAAAGACGTTTTTATTCCGACAGGCATTCCACATATGGTTACACACGGCCTGTCTGCTAAAAGGTGCTGGATTTTGTTAATTGTGCTAAAGTTGCTGGACTTATGGGTGTGTATCTTTTAAGTAAGTATTTTAACTCTGTTTTAATTCTTCCTGATTATTTAATTGTGTTTTAACTTTTGCATTCTGTGATTTTAAGTATGGCCCTTTCCATACCACACAATTATTGCACTATGATTCCACTTTAAGTACCATGGCTACCTCCTGTGAAATCCTGAGGTTTGTAGTCTCGGGAGGTACTGGGGCTCCCTGGCTGAGAAGTCTAAATATCCTCCCCTAAATGACAAATCCCATGATTCCATAGAACAGACTCATAGCAGTTAAAGTGAAATCATTGCACAATAGTTAGGTAGTGCGGAAAAGAGGGACAAAGAGGGGAGGCAACCTAACTGGGTGTCCGAATTCTCCTGAGACTCACCCATGGTATTCCGTGAGCTCCTTCAGCACCTGTTGAACCATCAGCCTGTTAGGAGAAAGAGGGCAATCAGACAGAGAAAAAGAGAGATTAATTACTGTATCTAAAATATCAGTATAGAAAAAGACACAGAAAGTTATTAAGGGCCTTTCTGCACCACGCAATTATTGCACTATGATTCTACTTTAACTTAGCATGGTTGCCTCCTATGGAATCCTGGGGTTTGTAGTCTAGGGAGGTACCAGAGCTCTCAGGCTGAGATTGCTAAATGTCCCTCCCTAAACTGCAAAGCCCATGATTCCATATAACAGACCCATGGCAGTTAAAGTGGAATCATAGTGCAATAGTTATGGAGTGCGGAAAGACCTGAAGAGAATCACTAACTCATCCACTTTGCCCAGAGTGTAGAACATTAGCTTGAAAAATTAACTCAGCCATTAAGCATTGTTGGTTTTTTTTTTTAATTCTTGTTAGCATTAGAGGTAGAAAAATGCAGACTTCGTTATCTTAATTTTTAAAACAAGCCACAGTTTGTCAGCAAACCAAGCTTCCTGTTTCCTGCAAAATTTTCCAGGGCTTTAAACCAGCCATGCTGCTGCCTGAGAGATTTTCTCATCCATTCCTCTGAACTACAGCATTAGAGTTCTCCAGCAGAGAATACTAAGGACCTCTGAAAACTACAAATCTCAGGATGCCACAGGATGGAGCCCTGATGGCATTTAAAATTAGATCAAAGGGCTGTAACTGAGCCATGTGTACACAAACACCCCAGGACTTTGTGGGGAAGGGAGGTCTTTGCCAAGAGTTTGAAAACATACACATAGCAGCTTTTAAACCAACTGGGGAAGCCAATCCTTCAAGGACAAGGGTCTAGAAAGGTTTCTTGCCCTCAAGGTGAGATGGAGAGGGCAAAGGGTGGGGAAGAAGCTGCCTCCACAATGCACAACCTACAATTGCTCTGGGGCAACGTGCTCCCTTTCGACGACATCCAGCGTAGGCGGCACGATCCCTAGAATGCAGAGTGAAAGAGAGAGTGAGGCTTCCGTGTGGAACAGAGACGAGGCAATGCTGCCGTTTTCCTTCACAGCTTTGGAAAATTCATTGTTTTGGACATGGCTGCCTTAGAATCATGGAGTTGGAAAAGACCACAGAGACCATCCAGTCCAACCCCCTTCTGCCATGCAGGAACCCACCTCAAAGCACCTCCCTTTGACAGCCTCTGCTTAAAAACCCCCAAAGAAGGAGAAGACTGTTCCCTGTTGAGTTAGGGCCTTTCCACACTACATAACTATCGCACTATGATTCCACTTTAACTAGCATGGCTGCCTCCTATGGAATTCTGGGGTTTGTAGTCTCAAGAGGTACTTACTGGAGCTCTCTGGCTGACGCTGCTAAATATCCCTCCCTAATCTGAAAATCCCATATTGCATAGAACAAACTCATAGCAATTAAAGTGGAATCGTAGTGCAAGAGTTATATAGTGCGGAAAGGCCCTTAGTGGAATGCAAACTACTTTTACACTTTGGGCTTGCAGTGACGGAAGCAAGCTGAGGACAAAGAGAGAAGAGAGAGAAACTGAGGCATTTTAAAAGCAGCTGATAAAGCGGGACAGGAGAGGATTAGCTGGGACTGTTTCTGCCAGATTGGGACTGCCAGAGGGTCTGAGGAAGCTACTCACCCACGTTGACTGGCAGCGAGGCCTCCAAGCTGCGGGACAGCCGTGGGGAGAGGGCAGGGTCGCAGGGGGACGGGACGGATCGGGACCTCAGCCGCTTCCCCCCGCTGCCAGGGTCCTACAAAGGGGAGAACAGGCCAGTCACTGGGTGGCCCTGGAAGCCATCCAAGAGGAGAATGCTGTGGCCGGTCCATGGGCTAGTGGGAAGGAGGCTAAGCACCCAATGCAACCACTGGCCAACCAGGGTGGCTCTCTAGAGGTTGGGGAAAGGGTGCCCCTCAACCATCCACCCTCTTCCTCACCTGCCCTGTCCCAAGACTTGCCGCCTTGCCATTCTCTGGCCCCAGACCCAGCTCCGTGCCCGCGGGCTTGGTCTCCACTCGGATGGCGTAGCCTCCACTCCAAGCTGCTTGTCCTGCCCAGAGGGAGGATGAGGGTCCCAGGTCAGGCTGCAGAAGGGGCTTTTCCTTCCCCGATTCCTTCTCCGTATCATTCCCAGGATCCTCCGAGGCTTCCAGGCTGAACCTGGTGAGGGAGAAAAACATATCATGGCAGAAGGAACCCCAACACAAGGGTGCAACGGGCCTGGATCCAGCTCAGGAGAAGGCAGACGTGTTGTTTGTCCGCTGCGGCACACAACTCTTTTTTTTTTCTGCTGCACTTATTCTGGCTACTGCCAGTCCAGCAGCCTCTGGAGGGCATGACAATTCCACCCTGCCATAGGAGGCCAACATGTTTTCCTTGTTCCCTCCCTTTTTCAGAGGCGGGAAGAACAACATTTGGGATTACGCATTCCATAATCCCCAAACAGCACAGCCTTGCTGGCTGAAAGATTATGGGACTTGCAGTCCACAATGCCATTCCCCTCCCCGCCCATCCCCTTCTTGTGCTTTCTTCACAAATTACACTCATGCCCTTCTGAACCCTGAAACTGTCATATTTGGAAGCCAAATGAATGCTACGCATAAGTAGCACATACAGATCCAAGTACAAATATACCCGAATCTGGATAGATTATTATGGCCATGCTTAGAAGTTTCAAATTTTGTTCGATGTGCAACACTATGTTCAATGCTAGGGTCTAGAAGCAGAGGCGCACACTCGGTGCCACTGCATATGCAGGGGTGCACATGGGTGCGTGCGTGTATGCACATTCAGGCATATTTTTGGTTGTGCAAGGCTGCCATTCAGCACAAGGACTCCACAGAAAAACCATGGCACAACCGCATGTGCAGAAGCTTCTGCATGGACGCCCAGTTGCCTTCGCTGAACAGAAACCGAAATTCCATGCCTTCCAGCTCTTCACAGATGTCAACTGGGGCACAGATGAAAACTCAGAGTATGGTCAAGACAAAAAAAGTAATTAATGAGGAATACACAAGCTGCCACTGTCTGCTTTCATCAGAATCTTCTGGGAAGGGCAAGATTCTGTCTCTCCTGTCCTCCCCACCATGCTGAATTAATCGAATGCAAACTATTTTTGCAATTTGAACTCAATTTGCAGCAATGGAAGTAAGGCAGGAACAGAGGGGGAAAGCGGCAGGAGGAGACAGAAGCCGGGACATTTTAAAAGCAGTTGGACAAGTGGGATGGCAAGAGATTTATCAGGACTGTCCAAATTGGGAGAAACGGAAGGTTTATGTGTCTCCCTTTCTGAGTCACATTGAGAACTTTAAGCCTGAGCAGGGAGAGAGAGACTGGCAGGGTGAGAGGGCTGAGTCTTTAATGGTCAGCATTGTTTAATTTGTTTGTTTTTTAGATTAATATTACTTTATTGAAATTTGCTCCTTGTTGCATGCACATACCCACATACCCAAGCTCTCAACTTTTGGCTCCCCAAGGGTTTCCCACTGCAGCTCCCAGAATTCCTTACCATTTGCAAAACCTTACATTTGGGAGCATTGTGCATGCATGTGTGTCCGTGTGCACATTGCCTTCATTTGTCGACTTATGGCAACCCCATGAATTTCCTAGGGTGGTTCTGCCACTTCCTTCCTCTGAAACAGAGCCTCCAGCATCTGGTATTTGTTGGCAGTCTCCCATCCAAAGACTAACCAGGGCTGACCCTGCTTAACTTCCAAGATCAGATGGGATCTGATGGTGCCTTTAGGATATTCAAAGCCATTTCTGGGAGCTGTAGTCCCCCAGAAAAAGAACACAATCACAACAACAAGTTTTTGCCGCAACAACAAGTCAGGTTGCAGCAAATGCCAATTTGGGGGACAGACCCACGAGGCTCCAAACAACAAATTTGTTGTTTGGGGGGCAGGGAGACGACTCCCCAAAGAGCCAGTTTGGCCTCCATCCGTCCTTCCCTGTCTTGTCATCATCACGCCTGCAGAGGCGCCCCCCCACCGGCTGCTGCCTGCCAACTGCCCCACTTTGACAAACGGCCCTGCCAAGATGCTCCGCAGAGATTGTTTTCCCCGTGGCACCTTATAAGGAGGGACAACAGAGTTAAAAATAGAGGCACCCCTCTCCTGCCCTGTCCCAGCCACAAGATCAATACTGCAGGCAGCTGCCGGCCCTCCTGGCTCGCAGGTCCTTGATTTCCGCAGCCTTAAAAAGGAAAGCCCCGGGCTCCACTAAACGTAAAGCAGGACCTCTGGTTCTTGTTCGCTGAGTCTGAATTTTAAGCCCATTCTCCCTCTCCCCCAACCTCCCCTCCTCTCCACTCACCTCTCGCCCTCTGTGTTCAGTAGCGTCTTAAGTTAGATCACCAAAATTGGTGGGTTTTCTACAAAATTGGGAACAACCTGGGGGCGGCCATCTCTGGGTCCTGCCCTTTGCCCCATTTGGGAGGAATCTCAAAGCAAGAGCGCTGCTTTCAAAAGTTTGCATCTCTTTGTTGGACTTGGCATTTTCCATTTGAATGTGCAATTGCAATGTATCATGGCATCACTGGGGACAAACCCTACAATATCTTGAAAATCTAGGGCTTCTGATCCTTGCAAGATCTTTGCTGGCTCAAACAAAGCCAAACCATTCCCTGCAGGAAACCAGCATCAAAAAGGAACTTTGCAGGTTTTACAGCTCAAAGTCAGAGCTCAAGGGTGAGCTCTCTCGTCGTCGAGATGATAATCAGGAAGGCTGTGCTTAACCTAAGCTGCTACCTATCACAGACTCCCCTCTGGTAGAAATCAGACTCACCTGCGCTGAGCGTCTGTCAGAGCGGCCATTTCCCAGCTGTGCCGCCGTGAGGTGGACAAGGACCTGACCAAACCTGGGAAGGCTTCCTCCTCACCTTCTTCTTCCTTGGGGGGGCCTCCTGAGGCAAAGACCCCCTGGCTTCCTGAGCTGCTGCAGGAACAGATGTGGGACTCATCCAGGAAGTGGGAGGTGGTCTCCAAACTAGGAGCAATGACCTCGGGGTCAGGGATACAGGCCACCGGGATGCCACTGCCTCTGGGTTTCTCCATCAAGGAGCCAAAGTTGGGCAACCATTCCAGCTGCAGCCCTGCCCCGCTTGTGGTCTCGGGGCCCCCAGAAAGGCCCAGATCTTTGTAATACTCCGAGCCGTGGAGAGCCGAGTCTATGGAGAGGAGGTCTTCCATGCTGCTGTGGACGGGGTCCAGGCCAGCGGCGTTGTGTTCCAGAGAAGAAGAATCGTCCTCCTAGAAGAACCACAGCAGTGGACCCCCAAGGTCAGCTTGGCCAAGCCCCCCCTCAACAGCTCACCTGCCCTACCAATTACACCAGCCAAAGCCTGACACCCACACTATTTAATTAGAGTGTTACTATTCCACTTTAGCTGCTGTGGTTTTGTCCTGTGGAATCCTGGTGGCCTGGAACCCTCTGGCTGGGAATGCCAAATGTCCCTCCCTGCATTGCCGGTCCCAGGATTCCACAGGCCAGAACCATGGTGGTTAAAGTGGGACGGTAGTGCTACAGTTCTGCAGTGTAAATGTACCCTAGGGTCTGGATTCCGACAGGACTATCCTTGCAGGACTGTCAGCGAGTCTCCATAATTCCCTCCTATTCCCTCCAGAAAGGAGGCAAGAGAAAGACTGACCAAAGACTGGGTTCTGCTTTTGGGCCCGTTCCTCTTTCTGACCATGTTTTGTTCCTCAATCCATCCAATAAGTAGGAGATGCCTGTATCTTATTTAACTTTTGCAAATTACTTTGAACCCAGAATGGGGAAAAGTCAGGCTTTAAACAAAATAAGCCACCTTTCCAAGCTTGCTGGTCATTCCAGAGGCCTTTCCTGCCCCCATTCTCAGCCTCGGATTGTTCCTCCTCAGTCAAAAAAAGGGTGAACGGGGATTCCTCATTTGGAGAGCTGGCGTTTGTCAAGAAAGCTCATTCTGAGTGGAGGAAGCAACTCCCAAACAGAACCGCCCCGATGTGAGTCCATCCCTGTTTTTCCTTAGCTTTGCAGAACCTGATCTACCAGCGCTGTGCTGACTTACCTTCTCCTCGGCCATGCTGCCAAAGAAGACCTCATCCTCCACCATCAGGGACGGAGAGACGGCATCGGGGCTGCTGAAACCTGAGGCTGGGCCAGAGCGCCTGGGTGGCTTGCACTCCGAACCTGCAGGTGAGGAGCACAGGGGAGCTTATCAGAAGGTGCCGGGTGCTAGAGGTAGTGCAAAGCAGCCCGTTTCCTACCCAATCTCACCCCGTGCCCTGGTGGAATTGCCACAATTTCCCTTCATAGAATCTACATTTCACTCCCACATCTTATAACCATCAAGATCAAACTGTCACTTCAGGCTGGAAGCCCCGAAGCCCTGTGAGAAGCAGCTTAGGGAGCTGGGTATGTTCAGCCTGACAAAAAGAAGGTTAAGAGGAGACATGATAGCCATTTTTAAATATTTGAAGGGATATCCTATGGGATGGAGCAAGTCTATTTTCTGCAGCTTCAGAGACTAGGACAAGGAGCAATGACTTCAAACTACAGGAAAAGAGATTCTACCCAAACATTAGCAAGAACATTAGCAAGATGTTGAAAGTGGAAGAATAGCACTATAACAGTGTAGCACAGAAATGGCCTTATACTGCATGACCCCAGTATAGCACCATGGCCCTCATCTGCATCATTCTTGATTTGGAAACTTGGCAGTTCAACCCATTTCCTTCTTGCATAGGATGAATACGCAAAGCAGCTCAGGTCTGGGAAGGTTGGCTTTGGAACCATTAGGTCTTGCAAAGCTTCTCCGCATGGCAACACTGGCCTGTTTCCACCCCAAGCAGTCCTGGCTGGAATCAGGTACGTTGTGACAATCTGAATGAAACCTTTTCGTTCCAAAGATGTGCACTGGGGTACAGCCACAATTAAAGCAGGATGAAGTCAGCAGGTTTGGTTCCCTAAACTATCACCTGGATTGGAACCATTTATCTCCAGTCTTGACCCCCACCATACGTTCCAGCCCCACGGGGAGATAAATCAGGGACGCCTGCCGTTCGTCTCCCACGGCGTGGCTGCGTTCCTTGCAAGGGAGAGAGCAGAGGGGACCAAGGGCAGAGGAGAGAGACCATTTTAGGCAATGTGCAAAGCCTCAGGGACGGGCGTGCCAACCTTCCCCTCAGCTGCCCCGGTGGTTAAATGATTCCCCCTGGCAGCATCATGGAGAGGGGCCGAAAGCAAACTGGGCATGGTGTGCACATGGATGCATCAGTTGAGACGGAGAGGTTTCATCTCAATAAGACAGAGAGAGAAGAGAAAAGGAGCTGAGGCAGCAGCACATGGCTGCAGGGAGGCACCGATCACCTTTCAAAGGCGTGCGAGGGGAATGGAGTCATAAAATGTCACTTGTCACCGTCCCCAAGACAGCAGACAGAGTTATCCTTCAGAGGACCCCCTCGTGCCAATCCAATCTTGCTTGCTGCTTACCAGAGGCCAGACAGATGCCCACCTTTGGTTTCAGGCCCCGGGGACACATCCAACCCCTCTGGGCATCCTTCCCAGGATGTCATTGCTGGGGGTTCTCCCATCTTCCATATGGATCCTTCCCACCAGAGCAGAAAAACCGTTCTCCGACCATAGCTTTGTTCCTAGCAGGAAGACCTTTCAAGTAAAATGAAGACAGGGGGTTTGGGGCCCTGTGGGACCCCCAGATTCAGGAAGAAGGATTTGGCCTTTAAGGGCCTTGCTTGCACCCTCTCTCAGAATTTCAGATCCACGAGAATCAGCGGTGGAAGTGGAACCTCCTCCAAGCACACGACTGAAATGCCACACATCTGGCACCCTCACAGAGTGCTGGGCCACGCTCTCCATTAGACTGGGAGGAAGCTGGTCTGTCTTCAGACCTCTCTGCCACAATCCTCCGCCTGCCCTCCCTCGCAGGGCTGTTGTGAAGGGGGAAACCAAATGGAGGAGGAGAATCAGGCCCGGCCAATCCAGAAGCTACTTTGGAGGACAAGGAAAAAGAAGATATAAATGCAACAGACATCCAAAGGGGGTCCTCCATCATGCCACAGCACGCTTGGGAATGGGACTTCTTCGGATGGCCAGCTGGCTGAAGGGATGTTGGGAATTGTAGTCCAAAGAAGCCCCATTCCCAAGCATTGTGTCTCAGTGTGAAAGGGTCGGAGGGGATTCACACAGGAGAGATGCCACCAAAAAGGTCCTGGGTTGGGGTACATTAGCACCCCCTTATTCTCAGTTGCCCCATGTCTCCCCTCTGCTCATGTGTGCACGATCCACACACAGCCTAATGCAGGAGAGAAAGCCAGTCACCTCCCTCACTCTCCTTTCCGGTGAGACATTAAGCAGATTCGGGGGCGTCTCCCTTCATCCTCCCCTCATCCTGAGGGGGGAACCATAAAAGGTGATGATGGCCAGCGAACAAGAGCGGGAGGAAGGCTGCGTCCCACAGAAACCTGGCCGACCAAGTGGAGCTGAAGCAGGGGGGAAAAGGATTGTTTCCTGGGCCTCCTTGTGGGGTGGCCCAAAATTTGGAAGTGCAAGTGCCCCCCCCCAGGCAAACGCTGCCAAGCAAACAAGGGGAGCACACTCGCTGTTCTTCCCCAGGCCAACTTCCAATAACCTCCTCCTGGAAAACTTATTATCCAGAGGTGGTTGGCCCCCATGGCCTCTGTCCTCTGAGGCTGAGAGAATGGGACCTGCCCAAGGTCAGCCATGGCGTTTCTTTCCACGGCCTCCCTTCCTGACTCTGCTGACCCCCAAATTGGCCGCTCTCCTTCCTCTTTTGGGCCTCCGCAGTTTCATTTCATGGGATATTTGCTGCACGTCTGCTGCTCCCCATCTTCCAGGGAGCTCCAAATGGGGCATGTGGGTCCTCTCTTCTTCCTCTTCCTTCCCTATCCCCACAAAACAACCACCACCCTGCAAGGTAGGCCAGGCCAGGTGAGCTGGAGAGGGGCTGCTCAGCTCTCTCTGGCTGGCCTTGATTTGAAAGGTCACAGAGGGTGAAAGGCAAGTCCTGTGCCAAATGAGATCGGTCCAGTTATTATCTGTAAACAGAGCAACCATTTTGGATGGAAACATTTCCTGCCCTCTCCATGGCTCAAAAAATAACTCTGTCAACTGGGATGAGTGTGTGTTTGTGTTGGTGTGTGTGTATGTGTATGGATGGATGTGTGTGTGTGTTTTAATCACATGCACGGGGTCAAAATTTTCTCAGAAATCTCACAAAAGAGGAACTTTTCCATCCAACGCATCTTCCACTGTTTATAAAGACCGGTTCCTTTCATTTCCATTTGGAGCTGCGCTTGGCTGCCTCGGCCCCCTTCCTCCTCCCCCCGCCGGCCAGGTTCCCAATCGGCCCCACTCCCTCCTTCTATGCAGCCCCCCTGTGCACCTGCATCCACATAAATGTCCTCAACCCACGACCCTCATCTCCTGCCACATTTCTCATTGCTCAGCTGTCCTCAGCCTAGCCCGCCTCATAGGGCTGTTGTGCAGGGGTAAGCAAAACAGGGGGGAGACCCATGTTAGAGGGTCCAGATGGAGAAGGAGAAATGGCATACACATGTGGGGGGACCACAGATGCGCACAGAGAGAGCCGTGGCTTCCCTGGAGCCCCCGTTAGAGGGCAATGGGGACCCCTGAGGTGGAGGCAGGGCTGAAGCAGCTGTGGGGCTGATCTCTAGGAAAGGGGGAGAGGGCTGAAAGAGGGAGGGGACCAGCACTGGACAGATGGTTTTCCCTCGACCAGCACATATACACACACAGAGGCATGCATGCGCCCTGGAGCCCAATTAGGGGGCGATGGGGACCCGTGAGGTGGACAGGGGGAGGGGAGAGGGGGAGGAGAGGGGGAGTGTCAGGCCCTGAAGGGGGGGTCCCCTTTGGTCTCCCTGGGCTGGGCTGCCTCCCCAGGTGGGGAAACCCCCGCGAGAGAGGGGAAGAGAGAGAAAGAAAAAGAGGGGGAGAGAGACAGAGGGGAAAAGACGCTCAAATGCACCCTCTCCACCCCGACCCCCTCCCTTTTGAGGCCCTCCCCCCAGGAGACCCCCTCAAGGGAGGCAGCATCCTCACCTCGCTTGAAAGACCACCGCTTCATCCATCGCCGGGAGAAGGAGGGCCAGGAGTGGTTGAGGAGGGAATCAGCCATGGGGCAGGAGGGAGGCTGGCCGGGGAGAGGGTGGGATGGGGTGAGAGGGGGCAGAAAAGCCAGGGGAGGGGGCGTCCGTGGGGCTCCGGCCGGAGGGGAGTCGCGGGCCAGAGGGAGCTTTGCGCCCGGGCGCGCCAGGAGAGAGGCGAGGAGAGGATCGGGAGCGCAGCCAGAGGCGCAGCGGCGGCGGAGAGGCGGGCAGAGAGGGGAAGGAGGGCTGGATTTGGCTGTCAGAGGGGCCCGATCCGGCACATCAGGCCAGGAGGAGGAAGACGAGGAGGAGGAGGAGGACAGGGTGGCCAGCTGGGGTCGGCGCTTGGGGGGAATCCCCGGGTTTCTTGCAATTCCCGCTTTTGCGCAATTGGATTTGTGCTTTGCTTGGACAGTTGGAGACGCTGGCAAAGTTTCTTTCGGAAAGTTCTCCCAATCCTTGCAGGGTTTGGAGGCGGTGGTGGGGCGGGCAGGCAGGGGAGAGGGGGGCAAAACGAGGGAATTTCCTCCCCCGTAAAAATTCTGCTCCCTCCCCCCAAAAGTTTTCCTTGCAGCCCCCCAAATTTCTCGCTCTGCAGGGATTTCAACTTCCCTGGAGCGCAAAGGAAAGAGAGCGGAGGCGCTGAAAGAAGAGGGCAGGGGGTCCATCCAGGGCAAAGACCCCCCCCAAAGGGTGGGGATGATTTTTAGAGTCTGCCCCCCCCCGCATTGCAGGACATTTGGAGACCGAAGGGACATTTTTTCAGGGCAGAATTCCCATTTGGAAAGGCACTGCCCTCTCTGCGACTTCTCCACCCCAGCTATGCCCTGGAAAAGTACCTTCTTGCAGTCAAATTTTGGGGGCGATCTGGGGAAATTAATCCCCCCCCGTATTGTATTACTTTTGAAAGAACAACAATGCAGGCTTGATCAGAGAATGGTATAGAATAAGGGAGAAATGAATGTAGAATGGAGAAACGAATAAGGAAGAAATTCTGGTACAATTCCTTGCAAAGGGCCCCCTAACAGAAAGTTGTCTAGGAACCCAACGGATCCCTTGAGCAAATCTTCATCAGTTACTTGGATGAAGGAGTAGAGGAGTAGAGGGCATGCTGATCAAATTTGCCCATGACACCAAATCAGGAGGGGCTGGAGAGCTGGGTGAATTTCAACAGAGAGAAATGTAAGGTCTTGCACTTAGGCAGAAAAAAATGGAATGCATAAATATAGGATGGGGGACATGTGACTGGATAACAGTCCATGAGAAAGGGATCTAGGAGTCTTGGTGGACGCAAAGCTGAAGATGAGCCAGCAGTGTGATGCGGCAGCCAAGAAAGCCAATGCGATTCATGGTTGCATCAAAAGGAGTATGCTGTCTAGATCGTGGGAGGTAATGGTACCACTCTATTCTGCATTGGTCAGACCCCATCTAGAATAATACTGTGTCCTGTTCTGGGCACCACAGTTCAAGGAGGATATGGACAAGCTGGAGTGTGTCCAGAGGAGGGTGACCAAAATGGTGGAGGGTCTGGAAGCCCTGAAGCCCTATGAGGAGCGGCTGAGGAAGCTGGGGATGTTTAGTCTGTAGAAGAGAATGTCAAGAGAGGACGTGACAGCCCTGTTTAAATATTTGAAGGGATGTCATGTCGAAAAGGGAGCGAGCTTGTTTTCTGCTGCTCCAGAGACGAGGACACGGAGCAATGGATTCAAGCTACAGGAAGGGAGATTCCACCTGAACCTCAGGAAGAACTTCCTGATGGTCAGAGCTGTCTGGCAGTGGAATCTGCTGCCTGGGAGTGTGGTGGAGTCTCCTTTGGAGGTTTTTAAGCAGAGGCTGGATGGCTGCCTATCGGGAATGCTTTGATGGGTGTTCCTGCATAGCAGGGGGTTGGACTGGATGGCCCCTGGGGTCTCTCCCAACTCTATGATTCTATGATTCTATGAAATTAAGTTTGCCCCCTTAACTGCATGGTTTTGGAAATGTGGCCTTAACCACTCCCTCAGAACCCATTACCCAGGGAAGTTAAGTAGTCGCAGGAAGCAGAAGTTACTTCCACCCTCCGCTCTTGGCCAAAGAAACTCAAAGATGTACCAACCGTTCCCACTTCACATTTTGTCATAGGCGGCAGACTTGTGAGAAGGAGAATTTTGGAGACAAACACATAGCCTGATATAGAAGATTTTGGCGATCAATATGCAATTGAAGCCTGGACTGCATCTACCGGGTCTGTTGGGTGACCAAACGGAGAAGAGACATGGAAGATTGCTACAATATACAATCAAAATTAACACATGGATAGAAATGGAAAAAGTACTCCAATTCCTGCAAATAAAGATTGTTTGCTGAAGTTGACCGAAATGGACAAACTGTCAATATGGATTTTAGGGAGAGAAAAAAATAATAATCGGGGTCATTTTTAAAAGACTGGGAACCTGTGATTGTATTTTGGCAGAATAATGAGGGTGGTAATTATTATGAGCGGTTTGATCATGATTAGGTTTGGCTAACTTGAACAAGTGTTTGAACAGTACATAACAGGAGAATTTATCTTATAAAATATATAACTTATAAAATATATAACAGAAGTCAATATTAATCATTCTTTCCTTTCTTTGTTGTTTCTTGCCTTTCCAGTTTTGCTTTGTTTTTCTGTTCGTTTGCATCAAAAAGCTTCTAATAAAAACATTTTTTAAAGAACGGGTGGGAACAGGACACTCTACCAGGGCAGTGAGTCTTCCAAGTTATCTTTTCAAAAGTTACCTTTCGACAGTCTGAATTTCCCAGGTTTTTCAAAGTCTTTGCCCTCTCACCATCCCTAAGTTGCTTTTCTTATTTTAACGCAACAAAAACTAATGAGCATCTTTTGGAAAACACAACGAGCTACGTTTCAAAAATAATTTCCCAAGCTCTGATCCATCCCATATCAGGATGGCTAACAAAAAGCCCCCTCCTCATTGCAAACCATGGTTGTATTGCATTTTGCAGCGTCTTCTCCATGCTGCCTTTATTTCCTCAATGTGGTTTGCAACAAAAACCAAATGTGATGAAAAGAATAGCTGATACACAGCTGGGGTCTATGCTCTGGGTCTCAATCTTGTGTTTCCAAATCCTGATTTTGGGGCTCCGCTCCCTCTGCTTGATTCTGATGCCACACTGCCATCCAGCGGGCATGGCTGGCCTCTGCACTCTCTGGGCACCCATGGTTGGAGAGGACATCCGAATTTTAATCTCTCTTCCAGGGCAGGGGTACCCCAAATTCCTCCACAAAAGCCAGCACCCAGAGTATCCAGATCAGACCAGACCCAATTTACCAGGGAGACAAACCTTAAGCCATAAAGATTAACAGATTTTACGGGGATGCCCTACCCCATGCAACTCTCCCAAGTTTATTTTACATTTTGCAGTTGCAGTGCCATGATTCACCTCCAAGTGGCCTGGCTCCATCATGCTATAGAGTCCTGGGATTTGTAGTTCCTGGGCCTCCCCAAAACTGCAAATCCCATAATTGCATAAGGGCAGGAGCAAGTGGGCAAAACACTATAGTTGTGAAAGAGACTTTGATCATGATTAGGTTTGACTAACTTGTCAAGGGGACGAGAAAGCGAGGGGTAGCTTTTGCTTTCAATGCCAACAGAGCGAACAAGCTGCTTTCTCTCTCTTTCTGGACATTAATGAAATTCAGTAATTTTAATTCAGTTTTACGTAATTTCAGGCACTCTCAATTGGAAACGAGTCCACAATTTTAGAAAGTGAAAAGGCTTGGGAGAAAAATTAATCACGGAGGAGGCATACCAGCAGAACTGTTTTGAGGTACAGGGACAGAACTGATCCACATTCTAACAATAATCTGCTCAGAAATATTGAAAATAAAACAAGGGCTCGCAGATTGGAAACACCAGAGGTTGTAGCGGCCATCAGATTGTTGCCCTGATCTCACATGCAAGTTCAAGATTTAACAAGAAAGACCATATACTGTATGGAAGAAGAAGTGCCAAATGTCCAGAAAAGGAAGAGGCACCAGGGATCATATTGCAAACATATATTGGAGAATGGAATGCGCCAGAACATTTCAGAAGAAATGTGGTTCGTAGATGGTTTATAGATTTCAGCCAAAGTTCTGATTATACAGACCATGAGAAATTATGTCTGGAATTCCCACAATGTCTGATTTTCTGATACTTCGGACAAGGCTAACAAAATGAAATTCAACAGAGAGAAGTGTAAGGTCCTACACTTAGGTAGAAAAAGTGGAATACAGAAATATAGGATGGGGGACACGTGGCTGGACAGCAGTACGTGTGAAAGGGATACAGGAGTCTTCATAGACCACAAGCTGAACATGAGCCAGCAGTGTGATGCGGCAGCCAAGAAAGCCAATGCAATTCTCAGCTGCATCAATAGGAGTCTGGTGTCTAGATCGAGGGAGGTACTGGTACCACTCTACTCTGCGTTGGTTAGACCTCATCTTGAATCCTGTGTCCAGTTCTGGGCACCCCAATTCAAGAAGGATGTGGTCAATCTGGAGCAAGTCCAGAGGAGGGTGACCAAAATGGTGAGGGGCTTGGAAGCCATGAATCCCTATGAGGATAGACTTAGAGAGCTGGGTATGTTTAGTCTGCAGAAGAGAAGGTTAACAGGGGACATGATAGCCATGTTTAAATATTGGAAGGAATGCTGTGTTGAGGAGGGAGAGGGCTTGTTTTCTGCTGCTCCAGAGACCAGGACAAGGAGCAATGGATTCAAGCTGCAAGAAAGGAGATTCCACCTGAACCTCAGGAAGAACTTCCGGATGGTCAGGGCTGTCCAGCAGTGGAATCTGCTGCCTCGGAGTGTGGTGGAGTCTCCTTCCTTGGACGTGTTTAAGCAGAGGCTGGATGGCCATCTGTCGGGAGTGCTTTGAGGGTGTTCCTGCATGGCAGGGGGTTGGACTGGATGGCCCCTGGGGTCTCTTCCAACTCTACATTTCTATGATTCTATGATAAGAGGCCACAGTCAAGGCAAAATACGGAGAAATGTTTCCCATCGGCAAGGGGAATGTGGGTGGCATTTGGTCTCTCTGTTTGAGTTATCTGCAGAACGTCCCAAATGGAAAGCAAGATTAGACCGAGAAGAAGCAGATCCGAAAACTGGGGAAAGAAACACCAAGCATTTAAATATGTGCTAAATAGCAAATGGTACTGAGCAGGGCAGCAGACGGCTGGGGATCTTTCTGTACGTCGAAACCCAAAACATTTCAACAACAAAAAGAGACTACATCTAACTAAAAAGGGCTCCGACCCTTGTTGCAAACAGCTCCAAATTATGAAAGTGTACTTAAAATTCATTACCTTCTACTGTTTTAAATTTGTTGCTCATTTTTATGTTTCCCAAACTATTTTAATTTCCTAAATTTCTTATATATGGAATATAATTCCCATTTCAGAAACCAGTATTATTAACTCTTTTAAAATATTATTATTTAATGTACATGTACATCCCCATATTCCCCAATTCAATCTGTATTCAGAGTTACTTACATACACAGTTCTCTTCCTTGCTGCTAGGCCTCGTCTCCATAACCAGCCTATTCTCTGGCATTGCCCAGGATTTTATTTTCCTCTTAAGAACTCACAAAACTGTCTTCTCCAGTACCTGTAATTTTCCCCCTTATTTCCCAATCCAATCTGTATTCAGAGTTATTTACATACGCAGTTTGGGTTCCTGAGGGAAATACACAGGCCTTCTACTTGCTGCTAGGCCTCGTGTCCATAGCAACCAGGCTATTTCAGTACCTGTAACTTTTCCTCACAATCCCCAACCCAATCTCTATTCAGAGTTGTTAACATGCAGAGGTTGGGTTCCTGAGGGAATATACTGCCCTCCTCCTTCTTGCTTCTAGGCCTTGTGACCATAGCAACCGGCCTATTCTAGTACCTATAACTTATCCCCACATTACCCAATTCCATCTGTATTCAAAGTTATTAACAAACACGGGTTCCTGAGGGAAATACTGCTAGGCCTCATCTCCATAGTAACCAACTAGGCCCAAGAGTTCCCTGACTGAGAATCCTAAAGGCCCCTCCCTGAACTACCAAGCCCACAATTCCACAGAATCTTCACAGCCAGCCAATCACATAAGGTCCTCTCGCCTTAGACAGCCAATCATAATCCAGTCTGTATTCAGAGTTTGGGTTCATGAGGAGACTTGGGGCTAGGCCTTATCTCCATAGCAACCGGCCTATCCCATTACCTGTAACTTATCCGCACATTCCCCAATCCAATCTATATTATTAACATACACAGGTTGGGCTCCTGAGGGAAACACAGCCCTGTTCTTGCTGCTAGGACTCATTTCCATAGCAACCGGCCTATCCCATTACCTGTAACTTATCCCCACATTCCCCAATCCAATCTATACTCAAGAGTTATTAACATACACAGGTTGGGCTCCTGAGGGAAATATACTGCCCTGTTCTTGCTGCTAGGCCTCATCTCCATAGCAACCGGCCTACTCAGAGCTCTCTGGCTGAGAAGCCTAAAGGCCCCTCCTTGAACTTCCAGCCCCAGGATTCCATAGAAGCTTCATAGCCAGCCAATCCCACGAGGTCTTCGCCTCAGACAGCCAATTGGATGAAGTTTTTGCTTCCCTGACCAGACAGACAGACAGACAGACAAACTCACTCACAAACCTTGACTGTTATAATAATAGATTACACAACACACACTCAAGGGGGTGGCCACAGGATTTGCCCCTTTCGGTGGCTAAGTTTTGGGCCCGTGACCTCTCTGTCCCCCACAATGCCGCCATTTTAAGTGTCTCCCTGCCCGCCACACTCCACAAACCCAGTCGCTTTATCACAGCGTCCACAAAACTTGTCCCGTCATCGAAACAAAGAGCCGAGTAAGATTTTTGGGCTCCCAAAATCCAATTTCTGGTGCCTCGCGAACCAACTTCAGACAGCTCTGCCATTTCCTTCTAGGACTTTTATGAATCTATTTTGACCAACTGGGATGTTTACACTCTTCTGCTCAGGATGGACTAGCAAGTTTCAGCCTTTTTTTTTTTCCAGACAATTTTGGGCTTTTGATTCATTTTAGAAATAAACTAATCCTAAACCTTCATTTCATTTAAATCATATGTGGAATCCTAATAATTTGCCTGGGTAATTTTTTTCCTATTAAAGGAGCGGCACCATCGGTACCAGAATACCTTCGGCTAAGGATCTCCTGAAACATC
The DNA here is from genome assembly GCA_948474755.1 of Ctenosaura bakeri. Lineage (NCBI taxonomy): Eukaryota > Metazoa > Chordata > Lepidosauria > Squamata > Iguanidae > Ctenosaura > Ctenosaura bakeri. The sequence goes on along the minus strand of CAOLHI010003365.1, from coordinate 46,986 downwards.
ACATGCGAATCCATCCCCAAAATTTTCTTCCAAATCGTAAAGATGGAGAACGCAGTCCAACATCAGTCTCCGTGGCCGCTTTCCTCCCGTGGTCCCCATCCCACGGCTGAACTCTTTTGGCCTTCTAGGACTTCCCCCTTTGCAATCTTGCCTATTGGTTCAATTAAAAGTATTTGCTAATTACTGTTCTCCCCATCTGGGGAGCATGCGAACAACCAAGATTTAAACAGCAAAAGAAAAGGGATTCGAAAGCTAGTTTTAAACCTCGGTGGCCACATTGTGGCACCCCTTTGGCCGTGGCAAACCTCTCCACCCTGGCCAGAAACATTGCTCTCCCTCCCCTCTTCCCCTTTTTAAATTCTCTTTGCTTTCGATTAAGCTCCGGGGTTGCTAGGACCCAAGTGCTTGTTCCTTGTGGACAGAAGATAGCTAAATCCACTCACCACGGGGACCTCCGAGCTGCCTTGTCTCCCCGGTTATGTGTTCCCCCTGCCCTGTCCGCTGCTGTTTCCTCTGTGGGTCGCCCAAAGTGGTGGATGGAGGGCAACGGGTGGCCCCACTTTGCTAACTCTGACACTCCCTTCCTCACCTGCTTGGAGGACTTCCCCTTTTCTTTATAGCTAGCCGGCTGGCCGGCCCCAACTCTACTCAACTGGTTCCTCCTTACACAGAATCAGAGTTGCCATATTAGCTAATATGGCATATGGTAACGTCTGCTAGAATTACAGAATCAAGAGAATCCTAGAGTTGGGAGAGACCCCAGGGGCCATCCAGTCCAACCCCCTTCTGCCATGCAGGAACACCAGCAAAGCACTCCCAACACATGGTCACCCAGCCTCTGCTTAAAAACCTCCAAAGAAGGAGGAGACTCCACCACACGCCATGGAGGCAGCAGATTCCACTTTTGGACAGCTCTGACCGTCAGGGAGGTTCAAGTGAAATCTCCTTTCCTGCAGCTTGAATCCATTGCTCCTTGTTCTAGTCTCCGGAACAGCAGAAAACAAGCCTGCTCCCTCAACATGACATCCCTTCAAATATTTAAACGTGACTATCATGTCCCCTCTCAACCTTCTCTTCTGCAGACTAAACATCCCCAGCTCCTGAAGCTGCTCCTCAGAGGGCTTCATGGCTTCCAGACCCTTCACCATTTTGGTTGCCCACCTCTGGACACGTTCCAGCTTGTCCATATCCTTCTTGAAATGAGGTGCCCAGAGCTGGACACAGCATTATTCGGTGTGAGGCCTAACCAAAACAGGACAGAGAGGGACCGAAGGGGAAATCGCAGAAGGGACAAAAAAGGCAGACGTTTGAGTCTGAGAATATTATTGGATAATTTATTCAGAATTTTTTTTTCTAATATAAACAGTTAATTGTTCAATATTTTACACACAGCAAGTTCTCCACTTTTATATTCAAAGATAACTCTCTGAACACATCACTGCTTGGCTCTTTATATGAAAGCACTGAAAAAATAAATCAAGTGGGTATATTATCCGTTCATCCCTCCCCCTTTCCGAAAACAAAACCATGGCACGTTGTGTTGATCCTTTTTATTTTTGAAACAAGAGGTATTTTGCTGTTTGTGTATCAAAAACTCCCCCGCTCTTGTGTTCTGAGACCCTCTGGACACACAAGGGGGCCGCGGAGTGGGCACACCGGGAGAACAAGGTGCCATTGCCTGGGCACTTGACGGCATGGCAAACGCTCTGTTCCATGCCAGAGGAGGGCTGCGGACAACTTTCAGGTCCACCCACCCTCTCTCCCTACCTCCAAGACCCCCATTTCCCATGAAGAAGGAAAGTCGGACCCCCATCTTCCCCCAGCATCAAGATTTCTACCTCCCCAAATGCCTGGCAGTTGAATGAGACTTGGGTGCTTTCTAGGAACACTTGAATTACAATTGTAAAGACAACGGAAGAGTCTTTAACGCCCTCCCCCTAAAATAATAATTTGCAAAGACAATGATAACATAATACTAATAAAGGAACGGTGTGGGTGGCATGATTAAGATCAAGTGTGCATCCGGAAAATCTCAGTGGGCTTCTCAGAGATCAAGAAGCACTTCAGGATTTTGATTGTTGGGGTAAAACAAACCGCTGGGAGTGAATGTTGGGGAATGGAGGGGGGATCCAATGGGGAGCACCCGGTTCCTTTATGCTGGTTCCCCAGGAACCAAAAACCAAATCGCCTAAGAAGATGTTTGCCTGCATGGTGGAAGGGAAGCCCAAGCCCCCAAGAATGTCACAGAACAAAGCCTGGTGGGAAAACTAAATTCAACCCCCCCCACACACACATGTGCTGACCAGAACCAGTCTTTCTGTTTCTTGAGGGTCTACAGCCACCCGAGAAGGGAGCAGGAGGGGGGCAAGGCACAAAAGCCCCAGGCCTTCTCTGGCAGTGACAGGCCACACGGTCTCTGAGCCGGGAGAGGCGCCTACGGACAAGGGGAGGTGTTGCTGTGTGTGTGCCATGCGTGCGCATGAATGGCCACATGGGAGGGCCAACCAAAGTGGTTGCCTTCTGGTGCCCCCTGTCACATGCCCAGAGCAAGAACTGCTCCCCCTCCTGCTGGACTGCCCGTCTCATACAAGATGCCCCCCCGCCAGGCTCCCACGTTAGGGATGCACATGCGCACACGCACACACACACACACACACAGAGAAGAATTAAGGCCACTGAACCTGAAGGCAAAGCCCCTCACTTGGGCAGCCTCTTGCTGAAATGCTCAGCTGCATGGGGCAGTGAGTCAAAAGGGGAAGGAGTGGGACCCCCATGGCAGGAGAGTCTGGCCCCCCACCACCGCTAAGGGCAAGAAAATGGCTCCATTGCTGCAAGAGCACCAACTAGGAAATTATCAGCCTCTTCTGCCAGGCACCAGGAGATAACTTTAATAATCCAAAGTCCCCCTCCAACGTTAAAAAGCCAAGCTCCCACTGTGGACATGCAGGGAAGACCCTGCTTCGGATTACCTGAGGCAGAAGGCAGAGTTGCCCTCCTCTTCAACTGCCCACAGAGGTGCCACTGCCCCCTCTCTGATGCCCAGGGACACAGCATGTGGCCACCCTGCGTGGACCCCTTTCCCAGGTGCTCTAGGTACATGGCACCTCCATGCACAGGGAAAGGATGTGGGGAAGAGGGCACCGGCTTTATTGTTCCTCCGCTGGTGCCGTTGGAAAGCTCCCCTCCCGGGGGGCTTTGTTCTCCGTGGAGCCTCAGGACGATGCCTCCCCAGACAGACCACCAGCCCCCACCCCTGGCAGATCAACCAAGAGAGTGCCTTCTCCTGGCTTAGTGGGGGGCTCTGCCCTTGGTCCCCCTGGAAATGAAGACACCACCCTCTAGCACGCAGCCGGCCTGGCTTTCCTGAGCCCTCCCCAAAACTCAAATCTGGCCATTTCCACTCAAAAAAGTAAATAAAAATAGAAATTAAAGCATTTCCAATGAGATGCCAGAGGGAAACAAAGAAGTACCGCCAAGGCAGGAGGAAGGACGCACACGGGGGGATGGGACGGGACTGCCTTGTGTGAGCATAGCTTTTTTCTTGCTGTAAAATCTATACATTTTACCAAGCACATACTTTTCACCAAGAAAATAAGATCCTTCTGTGGTTTTGTTATTTTCCTAACAATCATTCACATTATACGGAACTGATTTTTAAAAAGCTTATTTAAAAGACAGAAAAAAAACACAAAGCAATTGTGAAGGGTTTGGGCGAGGCCCTCGTTTCGGCTTGCGCTGATGGGGCCTGGAAAGCCAGGGGCCCACGGAGGTGCAAGAGAAGGGGGCAGAGGGAGCCCCATCCTCCCATGTTTGTGTGTGTGTCTGTGTGTGTGTGTCTGTGTGCATGGATGGGGGGCATTATCTCAGGAGAAAAATATTACCCAGAGAACAGAGAAGTCTAAAATGCCCCAGGAGTCCAGATAGGGCAAAGGAATGACTCCCCAACCCCAATGGAAAAGAAAAAGGTGCCACAAATATGGAAAAGTGAGCCACTAACAGAGGAGGGTGTCTGCACAAAGACCACCTGCCCACCCACAGCAGAGGCACTGCAAGAGACAGGAGCGCACATGGGCCCTCCCTCCAGTCTGGTCTGAGGGCCAAAAGAAGCAGCAGCACCCCCCAGTGAGCCAGTGAGCGAGGGGAGGATCGCTTATGAAAAAGCGTGGCTCCATTCTGAAGACCAGCTGCTCCTTCCTGAGAGGCCGGAGCCTCAGCATCTCAGGCACAGGGGGACAATGCACCCCAGGGAGAGGGAACAGCCTGTCTCCCCTGCCCCCTAAAATACCAGTCGCTGCAGACGAGAGCAGGAGTGCCCAAGGGAAGGGATTTCCAACACACACACCCTCGACTCCCAGCCACCTCCTGCACTTCTTTCCAGGGGCAGGGGGCTGCTGGGCACTGGATTTAGAAGGGCCCCCAAATCGCTCTTCCCTTGCTGGCAGCCAAAGCCACTGCCACTCTACAAAGTCCATCCACAAGATCTATGCAGGTTGTGCCACCCTCACTGATTTCAATGGAGTCTGTGCAGAATCATTTCCCAAAGGATAACCATGGGAGGAAGGGGAAAGGGGGGCACAATTCTGCCCCCCAAGCAGTCATGCTTGACACACACGCTGCGCATATCTCAGAACACCTCAGGAAAGAGAGAGGCACCAACAACAGTGCTTGGGGCGGGGAAGGGCCTTTTCTGGACATCAGCTCCCAGAATGCCCCTTAAGAGATTCTGGGGGGTGTGGTCGAGAAAAGGAACTTTCCCAAGCTCCAGGCAGATTTTCTCTGGCGCTGTCTGGAAGGCACATTAGACTGGAAAACAGAAAAAGAAAGAAGGCAGGGGAAGGAGAGGAGAAACTGAAACGGGCTGAGTGAATGAATGCAGCAGGAAGTTCTGACTGCCTTCAAGCTGCGAGAAGGCCACCCGGCATTATTCTCTGCCTGAAGATTTCACCTCCAGCAGTCAACTGTTTCAGGACTGGTACAACTGTGGGTTTAAAACACATATACAGAGAAAGAGGGAGAGAGAAAGAGAGAGCACATTACCTTTAAAAATTAAACATAGGCACACACACGCGCACGCAGTACTCTTGTTATCTGAATGTTAAAAGTAGAGGTTTTGTGCACCACGCTTCCCAGGCAGTTAAAACTCACCAAAATCCAGCTCAGAGACTTTCTAGGGCTGGCTCTCAAGACCAAGCAAGGGCAGCTTCCTCTCCCCTCAGAGGAGCCCAAACAAAAGACCAACTGAGGAAGGCATCAATAATTTATAAGGTGGCTGGCTAAGATTTAAACATGGCACAACGAACACACACACACAGATATACATATATATACACACACACACACGTTCAATACATAAATGTACAGACAGACGGACGGGCACTTAATGCTAACCAGACAAGACTTGGAGAACCATAAGGAAAGAGTGTGGGGAGGGGGCGTGCTGGTGCCGGCCCCCCTTGCTTCGTCTCGTGAGCCCTCTTTCCGCAAAACCCTGAACAGGAAGTTGGCTACTGCTTTAGCTACCTCGTTTTTCTGAATTGCCTGGGGGTTGAGAGGTTCCACCCCAAGAGTTCTTCAGTATAAAAATAATCTGTTCATAATTCACTCATGCTGGGGCGGTGGGGGGAGATTTGTGGGGCAGGTGTGTAGGTTAGGAGGAGAGGAGAGCAACACGCACACTCTGCGGTAGAGATAAAACGGTTATGTACAAAAAAAAAGACCCACCCATTTTTCACATACAGCTCCATGTGTGTGTGTTTGAGTATGTGTGGGTGTGTCTACACACGTATGCAGCCAGATCCCATACACACACATACTCTCTTTCACACACACACACACAGCTTAACCCATTAAGAAGAAAAGCAGCAACTGTTGGTCAAATCAAAGGGGGGGAAATAAGGAAAGAGCAAGAGAGTCCATGTTTGACACATCTTGAAGATCCTTCAGCCTTTTGGGAAACAGGAACGGCAAGAACTTCCCTGACGAAAAAGCTGGCTGAAGGAGAACAGCTTCCGGTTCTGCTGGGGAAGATTCTGGCGTGGGGCTCCCTTCCCTTCCACCGGTGCAGAGGCGCCCGGAACCCGGAGCCGGTCAGGACGCCCTCCTCCTTCCAAAGGTCCCTGCATCTCCCAGGCAGAGAATAGTGTGAAGGGAGAATCAGCAGCCACAGAACTGTCCAATTGTGTTTCACAGACAAAAGTTGGCTGACAGCAGGTCAGCTGTTGCACCCAAGAGAAACAAACAAAGCAGAAACACTCGAGCGGACGTCGTCGTTTCCCCGCCCGGCCCAGCGTCCGTTTTAATCTTCTGGTGATTAAAAATCTGAATAGAAAGCGAGTCTGTGCATCTCTGTACGTTGTGTCAGCAACACTGCGAGTCCTGAGATTGGTGTGAAGAAAGAAAGATGGCCTGAGGGGCGCCTGCTGTTAGGAGGGGCTCGAGCGGGGCATAGAGAGGATGCGCCCGTTCTTCTTGCCCCCGTTCATGTGAGTGTAAGGGATGTGCTCCTCGTAGTTCCCTTTCAGGCCCACCGAGGGGCTGCTGTCCCGCCCCAGGATTTCGTCCCGCTGAGAATAGGAGGCCGGGTCCAGCGGGATGCTCTCCATGTTCTCAAAGTCCAGCTCGTACTCCTCTGTCTCTGGAGGTTTGTTCTCTTCGCTGTAGAAGAACGAGACCTCTCGGAAGGTCGGGTGAAGGTCGTCCTTCAGCATCTCGATGATCTCCGTGAAGGAGGGGCGCATCTTGGGGTTGTACTGCCAGCACATCTGCATGAGGTTGTGGCTGCAATGGCATGTGCACAAAGAGACACACAACACAACACCATTAGCCATGGCACCGAGCTCCCAGCCTCCTCCCCAAATCTCCCCCCCGGGCCCTGATTCAGCCCTCTTTCTCTGCTCCACTGTCAGGCTCCGCAGTATCCTCAGAGCTTCCCCAACTCTGATACTTTCTCTTTCCCTCTCCTCACTTTGCCACTCAAAACCCTGCTGCCAACCTCCCGCCTGTCTCCCCAAAAAGAGGGGGCTCCTCCAGACGGTGGGCATCTTTGCCCACAGCCAGTTTCCAACAATCTGGAACCAGGACTGAGCTACCAGTGGCTGGGGGCTACCAGATTTGGTTCCACCACCTCATTCCAATGGGAGAGATTCTAACCAGCAACCACCTTGGTGGGAAATGAAACAAATGAATCCTACAAGCTATTGGGTTTAACTGGCTGCAAACGTGTTCCTGTGCCTATTTTCATGTTTTGCCAGCTGCTCTAAAGGGAGTGGCAGGGGCACGTTCCTGAAACAGGTGGCGCAACAACAAGTGGGAAGGGCTGCGGCCGTTTCACAACCTTCCTCCCACAGAGGGGAAAGAGAGACAGTTTTCACACCCGCAACACAGTGTGTGTGTTCTCTTCTCAGACACAGGGAACACCACCCCCAACCCCACTGAAGCAGACATTCCTGCGATACTTACAACCGCTCTGCACAGTTTTCAGGCTGCTCCAGATAACCACCGTCCATGACGAACTTCAGGACTTGCTCGTTGGAGAGCCCCTGGTAGGGCTGCTCTGCTAAGCTACTGATCTCCCAAAGGACGACCCCAAAAGACCTAGAGGGGAGGGAAGGGGAGGGGGAAGCGAGGCTCAGCCACCAGAAGGACTTCCCACGGAACCCCCATCTTCTCTCCAGAGGCATATGTAGCATAAGCAGCACCTAGGACATTTCACCCCACCTCTGCCACTTGTGGCACTGCTTTTTTGTGCCCCTCCCCAGCATCCAGGGCATGTACCCTACTTGTCTCACCCTAGATATGCCTCTGCTTCTCCCACGCAGAAGTCCCACTGCTCAGGGGAGGGGGGTGTTCTACAGCCCACCGACAGCAGGGAGGAAAGCAGCTCAGAGGGGGCAGGGGCCCTAAAGCAAAAGCAGCCCTGCTGGGCCACAGCTGGTCCTCGGCAAGAGCCAGAGAACCTCTGCTCCCTTCCCACACTCCTGGAGGGAGGGGATGACGGTCCCAAGGCCAGGGCGCTTCCTTCCAACTCACCACACATCTGAATAGGCCGTGAAGACGCCATCCTTCAGGGACTCCGGGGCCATCCACCGTACGGGCAGCAGGCCCTTCCCTCCTTTCCGGTAATAGTCTGTCTCATAGATGTCCCTTGTCATGCCAAAGTCTGACAAAAAGAAAGTCACAGCTGGTCATTTGCTGGGGAAAGCAGGAGTGAAGCACCAGGAAGGGGTTGCCCTCTTTCCATTTTTTAAATTACCGAGTTATTAACAACATGACACAATGCAATAATGTAACCATTTTTTAAGAAACAGAAAAAGCAAAAAGATCACCAGGCCTTGCATATTATTCCCCCCACCCTGTCGTAAGGTTTTTACTGTTTATATGATGTCTTTGGTTCTCAGGTTCACAGCACAAGAAAATAACAATCATTTTACTGTCCAATGAAAGCACTTTTTCATAGGCCCCCCAATATGACCACAGGGAGGTGCAACCTCCCTACCATCACTGTTGACATTAACAAGGGGAAACCAAGTTGAAAAGAAGCCTAGTTCTTGCTGCTTTTTTCCATTTTCGTGCACAGCAAATCACAGATTCTCCCAAAGTGCTTTTCCCTAGGGTTTTTTTTTAATCCTAGGCTTCAATCAAGAGGTGCTCCTACTTCTTCCAGTGCTAAACTAGCACCAATCTGGCAGCAAAATGGAAAATCAGTCAGTTCTTTGTCACAAAATACAGAAAGAAGTACTATACTGGGGTCAATGGGGTTTTTGCTACTGTCCTTTTTCATCCAACTTATTATGATTTGTTTAATTACATTTTAATATTAGAACTTCTTGTGTTTCTATCTGTGCCTCCTTTCTTTTCTTTTCTTTTTTCTTTTAAATCTATCTGTGAGCTACCCTGAGCCTCAGTTTTGAAGAAAAGCATGTCATAGATCAAATAAATGCATCAGCAACACAGTGAAACTGGCTTGTGGTGGTTTGGCTCTCCTGACTAAAAGCTCTCTCCTACCCTGACAGGAGGCCTCTCAAAGCAACATCCACATTTTTCTTACAAGTCACTGAGAAGAAACCTGACAGGGGTCCTTTGCCCCCTGCCCAGCCCGTGGAAGAGGCACTTCTGCCCTACCTCCAATTTTGACGGTGTAGTCTTCAGCTACCATGCAGTTCCGGGCCGCCAAGTCCCTGTGGACAAACTTCTTGGCATTGAGGTAAGCCATGCCATCGGCAATTTCCGCAGCCATTTGGATCATCTCTCGGAGGGTCGGGGGCGGCCGGCCAGGGTTGTTCTGAGGAGCCAGGCCAACAGATTTAGCCACCACAGACAGGCCACAAGCCCTTGGACACCCAACTGCTGTCCTTGGCCTGTGGCTGCTCCCCAATCCAGCCAGCCAGCCAGCCACTCCAAGCCCCAAGTTACCTCCGCCTCCGGGCGCAAGGACCTCAGGTAGCTTTTCAGGTCTCCATGGGCCATCAGCTCCATGACGACTAGCGTGGGCTGCCCTTTGGACACCACCCCTAAGAGACGGACCTTTGGGGGAAAGAAGGAAGGGGAGTAAGAGAGAGAGAGAGAGAGTAAAGATCTGTTTTTATAATAAAACCAGAAGAGGAGTGAAATCTCATTCTCCCATCCCCAGGGCTGCTGGCACAGGACAGAGGTCCTGAGGGCAACACAGTGACCCTTATCCAACGGGGCTCCTCCTAGGCCACCCAGCCCACTTCACTTGCCTTGGAGGGACTTACGCGCCTCCCGCTGCTCTGCTCCCCCTTTACAAGGGGTTCCACCTGGGGATGTCTGTCTGCAAAGCCAAGTGTGCCACTGGCACAGAGGGGCAGCTTCTTTCCAGGTGAGTGCCAATGTTCTACGGGGTCTCAAGAATTCCCCATCCCCCCCGCTGGCACAAAGGCTCCATAAACGGGCCCCACACCTTCTACAGTTCTTCCCCAAGATGGTTCCTTGGCCCCCTCCCACGCCTTTCCATTTCCTCCCCCTTACCACATGGTGGCAGCTGAAGCCTTTCATCACAGAAGCTTCATTGAGGAATTCGATGCGCTCCCGCAGGCTGGCCGACTCATTCACCGTCTTGACTGCCACCCGGGTCTCTGCTTCGCCCTTGACAATGTCTCTGGCTATACCTTCGTACACCATGCCGAAGGACCCCTGCCCCAGTTCTTGCAGGAGGGCAATCTTCTCCCGAGGGACCTCCCACTCATCCGGGACGTACACTGCAGGGGAGAGAGCCAAGTGGGGTGGGGGGAGGACACATCCCCAGTCAGTGGGAAAGGAGGCTGCTGGGGCCCTGACAATCCCACAACCCCGAGCCTGGGCTGGCAGGTTCAACATTCCTGGGGCCAAGCTCTCTCAAGCCCTCTTTCTGGACCGAAGAACTTTCCTTCAAGCAAAGACAAAAATCTGCTCCCTTGCAGCCACAGCTTGTTTGTTCTGTCTGGGAGCGGAAGAAAATGAGCCCCGCTGCTTTCTTCCACAAAGTCCTCCCCCGCTCCCCTTGTCTCTATCATAGCTGGGCAGGGTTCTTTCCTCTCAACCACCCAGATTGCAGGTGTGTAGATCTGGGAGAGATCTCAGTAGATCCTGTTCTGTCTTCTCCCACATCAAAGGAAAAGAAAGGAGTACTTGCTTCTCTCTTCAGCCCCTTTTCGCTTCCCCATTTTTTCTTCCCTGCTGGAGCCTTCTGCACATGCTGAGGCCGCCTTGTGCTTGAGGGACTGCTAGCCCCATCTGGCCAGCCTTCTTTCGGGTGGGTGAACTTTTGCCCTTACTCTTCCTCTTGTCTCAGAGGAGATCTGACTTGGCTCCCGCCTGCCTCCTGTGCTTCTAACCCACAGGCCTCCTCTTCCCCTCTTCTGAGCTTCTGCTCTCTTTCAAACGCCTGCACTAGGAATGGGTGGCCAAGCTCAGGCCTGCTGGAGCAGCTAGCTACTCAAGGATGAAGATCAGGCAGCCTTGCCGGTGCCGTTGGATGACAACTCCTAGCACTCCTCATTATGGGCCATGCTGGCCAAGGCTACTGGGACTTGCAGTCAAAAAACGTACAGAGGTTGCACTGTCCCCAAACACCCAAATGGTGGGATCTTATGGGAGTCTAATCACAGCCTTTCCGGCTGGTAGGGGGAACCCTTTTTAGCCATACTGCCAGCCAGCAGACCTCAAGGACAGGTTTGGTGTGCCCCTCATTTTTTTGTGACTGCTGCCCAGGGACTTGGCAAAGGCCCATCGCTGCTGCTTCAGAGGAAGAAGAGAAAAAGCTGCAGACATTCAGAGCCACCAAGACACATTTTTCCCCAGAACTCCTGGGAGCGAGAATAATTATTTCAAAAAGCAGTTACAAGCTAATGATTTCAGTGGGAACAGGTGGTCTCATACCATCACTGGCACTGAGATACTCAGGGTTGGAAGATGCGTAGAGCGGCCCCGTCGGTCCTTCTGTCTGCCTGAGGAAGGGGAAGCAAGAACAAGAACCGTCCGTCAACCGAAATGCTTTCATTGTCTGCATATAACAGGTACTCTAGAAATGAACAGGCATAGGCTGAGCACTCTAGCGAAAATCTTGGAAATGACCAAGGCAGGGAGGCCCTTCTGGAAGGATGTAAATTGTCTCTTTGAAGACAAAAAACACCATGGAAGTGTTTGATCTTCACAATGGGGGCAGGAAAAGAGCCGGGGGCGTCAGTTCTCAGGAACCATTCTGTTTCTTAGAAGGCACTTCCCTGACTCTCCACCTTTCCTGCTGTGCAGCTTCTCGGTTCAAAACTAAGACGCCCAAGGCTGTTATGGGCAACTGGGTGGCAGCCATTCCACACCAGGCCATAGTGAGGCCCTACAGTTGTGACTGCAACAGCGAGATGCTCACCTTTTTTTGATGAAGACGTAGGTGCCTCCGAGGAGCAGGACGAAGATGATGGCAAAAACGACGGGGACAACAATGCTCACGAGGCTGGGGGGAGCATTCACTGGAGTTGGGGAAGAGAGGCAAGGCAGGGTCAGGCAGGAGAGAAGGGCCCCTTCCCACAGCAGAATGGACAACCACCTGCCAACTGAGGCTACATGCCGCACACAAGAGGAAGGGCGATGCTGGCAAGCTCCTGAAGAGCTTACTCTGACCAAGAGAGCTGGTTGGTTTTTCCAATGCCATACGGGACCCTTGGGCACCACAAAGAGCCATGGCAGACTGGCCTCACCCTGAAAGAGATGCTGTACCTCTCCCAATTTCCCAAATGCCTACATGAACAGTGCTTTTCTTTCTCACCACCAACTCCCGCCACCTAAACTTCATGACTGCAAGCCACCGGCATGCAAAACCCATGGCCTCCTTCCCGAAGCGATCCTCCTGTCCTCCCAACCCCTTCTCCCCCATTAAGAGAGATGGAGACACAAAGTGCCAGGAAGTGGCTTCTCTTACAATAATCGGAAACGTAGAAGTAGATGGGTTCTGTCCAAGACCCATTCCCTGCCAGCGAGGTGGCTCGGACACGCACGCTGTAGTTCCCAGGCGGCAGGGCCTTCAGCCGGCAGCCCTGGTCGACGGAGAACTGCCGGCGAGAGACGCAGTGGCGTTGCTCCTGAAGGCAAATGGGCAGCAACAAAACGGCACTGTTATTTCCTGAGAGAGGCAGTTGTGTGAACCGAGTGCAGTGTGTCGGGGAGGGGAGGAGATGGTGGAGGTGCCATGTTATGTCTCCCTGCCCCAAGAAAGAGGAATCAAGGCTGACCAGGCTGGGGGACCCTGGCACAGTGGCAGAGAGGGCAGTTCGGCCCCAAAATGGAACCCACTTCAGCAGGGCTGAAAGGTAACACCTCACCAGTAATCATTTATTGGAGGCCACCAAAGTAGAATGCTGTTACAGCAGTTTCCCCCTTTTCTACAGTTTTGCTTTCTGAGATTTCAGTTATCTGCAGCCAAACGTGGTCTGAAAATACCTCAACCTCCATGCTTGTCCTAGGCACCATTTACGCTAGATACACCACTGCCTTATGGTAGGTCAGCCTGAGCTGTGACTGGAGGTGGTAAGCAAGTGGTGCCACACAGAATCATAGAGTTGGAAGAGACCAGAAGGGTCATCCGGTTCACCCACCAATTCACACACACACACACACAGAGAGCTAGTTCTTCACTACGAAATACCTGTTACGTTTTCTTGAGAGGCTACTGAGAAGCACTACTAATGCCCCCAAATCCCTCCTGTCACCCCAGAGATGGGCAGTCTGGAGAGACAGAAATGGCGCCTACCTCAGAATCGCCCAGGCGCCCGTAGTTCACCTCGTAGAGGATGATGAGCCCGTTGGGCTCCTTTGGCTCCTGCCACCTCAGGTGGACGGTGCTCTTGTCTACCAGCTCGTGGGTGACAAGCCCAACGATGTCGTCTGCTTTTGCTAGGGACAACACGGGGAGGACAAAATGTCATCACTTGGGACAAGTGTAGGAAGGCCCTCCTTTCATCCTGATGCCAAGGAGGACCAGGAACTTCTGCCTCACCTTCTGGCATTGTCCTGGCGCTGACGTAGGTGGAGACGCTGCATTCGGTGGGGGCTTCTCGGTTGCAGGCCTGGATCTCAATCCGGTAGCCCGTGAAGTGCCGCAGGTTGGAGATGACCACGGACTCCTTCAAGACCATCATCACAAAGGGCCGGGGCTCCTCGGGGCCCTCAGGTGCCACGGTGGATGCGTTCGCCAATCCCAGGATGGTGGGAGGTGCTACGGTGCTGTTTGCCACGCTACCAAGATCCCTCCGCTTCCTCGAGGGCCTGTGAAAAATGCTGTGCCTGAGAGTTTGTGGGAGGACAGCACCAGCTCAGAGGCAGAGCCCTGGCTTTCCCCGAGCTCCGTCTCCTGGGAGGGAGCCCAGACTTGGGGAAAAAGCGGGATGTAAATAAAGATAATAATACAGGCGTCTCTACGCATTTCTGGGTTTGACTTTCACAGATTTGATTCTTAGCGAGTTTCTCCAACCCCTGCCCCCCCATCTCAGGTGCCTCCTTTCTTGGGGAGCCTTCCCTCTAAGTGATCAGGCCACACAGACCTTTAAAAACCTACCCCAGTCCTCCTCCTGCCCCACCAGCTGCTGCCTGGCCAGCTAAGGATAGCTTTCACCCCAATTTCTCAGCACCACAAACCCTCTCCCCATGCCCCCAGTACACCCAAGGAAGGAAATGGGTGTGAGAGAAAAAGTGTACAACCCCCATGCTAGCCCCTCTCCTTTCCATCATGTCCCCTCTTTAACCTTCTCTTCTGCAGATTAAACATCCCCAGATCCCTAAGTCTCTTCTCATAGGGCTTCATGGCTTCCAGACCCTCCACCATTTTGGTTGCCCTCCTTTGGACACACTCCAGCTTGTCCATATTCTTCCTGAAATGAGGTGCACAGAACTGGACACAGTCTTATTCCAGATGAGGTCTGACCAAAGCAGAATAGGGTGGTACCATTACCTCCCTTGATCTAGACACCATACTCCTATTGATGCAACCAAGAATTGCGTTGGCTTTCTTGGCTGCCGCATCACACTGTTGACTCATGTTCAGCTTGGGGTCCACCAAGACTCCTAGATCCCTTTCACACGGACAGTTATCCAGCCATGCGTCCCCTATCCTATATTTGTGCATTCCATTTGACTGTAAAGCGTCTCCACCACATGATGATTCTAAAGATAAGGGTTCCCCCCCCTTTCTCTCTCTATTAGTGTCTTAACTTTAAATTTGATATATTTCTATTATCACAGGAAAAGTGACTGGAAGGTGGAAAATGGTTTTACTTCATTTATTGCTTGTCCTACTTATTATATATAGTTTAAGAATTATTAATTTTAATATAATAGAATAAGAATAAGCTGTTAATAATTAACATTGTTAAGCAATTATTATTATTTTTTGAAATGATACCTGACAAGCAAGTTAGAATTGTTAGTAACAAGCTATTTAGAACCATTAATTATTAACTAATCTTGCAAGTTTAGATCTACAATGAGAATAAATAATAGGCAACATGTACTAACTCTAATTTTATTTTAGGATTTAATGGTTAGTTGTTATTGCTGCATTACTATTTGCTGTTAGTAGCAAGGGCGGGAACCAATTTTTAGTTATGTGTAGTTAGGTTGTACTTTAGTTTAATATTTGTAGTTTTATTTTTTTTAATATTGTATTGTTGTGTAGTTCAGTCTTACAGCTTATTTCTTTGTAATTTTTTTTGCAGTGTTATTGTGTGTAGTATTCTTATTGCCTTTCCTTGTTTCTTTCTTGTCTTGTTCATTATTTAAAATTTTAAAAAAACTATTTTTTTTAAAAGAATTCCCACCACAGATTCCTGTTCAACTCCATTTTATACCTTTCCAAGGAACTGGGTGTACCATATAGAAATCTGCCTTTTCCTTGCCTTTCCCCCCCATGATCCATGCTGTTGGATAGAGGAAGGAAAAAGAAGGGGGTGTACTGATGCCATAAACTGGGGAAGGGAGTACAGCTCACAGGCTACCCCACCTTAAAAAAAAAAGCCAGAGATGTGAGTGGGTAATTCGTGGATCTTTGGGAGCGGCATTCACCTTTTAAATAGGCCTCTACCCTTCTTTGAACCATTTAACACCCCCAAACCATAATTTTCCAAAACTAGGAGACCTCCTGACCACTTTGAGGTTCTTTTTTCATTTGCAATGTATACCACCCTGTATAGTGAGACCCACCTCTGGGGCCCACGCTTGCTGCAAACACTGCAGCATCACACTGAAGAGAGGCGGCACCCGGAACGCTCAGCCCAATGAAGCAGCAAGTCTGTGTTTGAGCACCTTTGAGGCTGCCAAGCTAGCAGGAAAGGAGAGGAATATGGGACCGGGCTAAGCTTCTACAGCACAGCCCTCTCCAGTTCTTATTTTGCCTGAAGAGCATGAAACTGCGCCCGGAGGGAATGGCAGGCAGGCCCTTGTAAATGGATGAGGCCCAGCAGAGAAGCCAGCGTGCTCTCGGGTCTCTCTGGAAAGTCAGCAAGCTCCGGCCCTGCGTTCCTCAGATTTACTCATTAACTCTGGGGGAGCTCCAGTTCTCTGGCTCACATGCGTCGTTCTGAACTGTGCCCTTTCCGACAAGTTCATTCACCCCAACTCAAAGAGCAGTTGACATTTTAAAACAAAACAGACTCGCTTGGCACGGCAGGGGTCAGTAGCCACAGTCTGTGCCGAGGATGAGTTTTGCAAAGGAAGGAAACGGGCTGTGTCGGTCCAGGGCCAGAAGCTGCCTGGGGCTAAGTCCCTCCCACTGGTGGACTTCACTCTGCCTAATGCCCAAAGAGGTCCCAGTAAGATGTCCTCTATGGCTCAGGGGCAGGGGAGAGGGGGCATCTTCCACCCCCATGAAGATGGGGAAGAGAAAGGAGCAACTGGCAACTTCTTGGCAACTGGCACCTCAAACTTCCCCCCACCAAGGTTTCCCTTGTGATCGACGTTGATGCCTCGACTTATCGTTCCCCTCCACTGAGGTCACCACAAACTGCGCTTCCATCAGAAGAAGACTCTCTTCCTCCCTTAAAGGGCCTCGCATGCTGCCAGTGAGTCAAAAAGGTGCCACCGCCTAACAGCTTGTTCCTCAGCACACAGCTCTCAGCAAGAAGGTCAGGGTGGAGCTTCCAGAAAGACCCAGGGTCTTTTCTAACAGCCCCTTAAGCTCAGGTTCCCCTCTGCTCTTCGCCCCTTGGAAACTGCCTCCAGAAGGAGGGTGTGGCACTCCCTCCCAAGAGAGGTCTCTTCGGCCCCCTCCCTATGCTCCTTGCCCCAGCAGGCAAAGGCCTTCTCATTCAGGTAGGCAACCTTGGGCAACTCACAGGTGTGCCACGGAGAGAAAGGAAATTTCCAAGGGTGACACCACACTTCTTTCCACTGCCGTGCTTTTCTGTCTCCCAAGCTCCATCCTGCACTGATGGCAGACTGACATGGTAACTTTTAACTGCTTTAACCTGTTATTTCTTCCAGTTTTGCTGTGAGCTGCCTTGAGTCACTGGAACAAATGCATGCTATAAACCACATGGATGAAAAAAATTAAGTAAAGCTCATTGTTGGCCTGAGCACTGAACGTCTGGGCCCTTCCTCGCCCACCTTACAAAAGGAGAGGAATTGGGCTAGCAGGAGTATCTTTGCCCGTCTACCCTTCTGGGAATAATAGTGCAGCATAAATGCGGCAGATTCTGCCTGGTCTTGGAAGCTAAGCAGGGCAAGTCCTGATTAGTACTTGGATGTGAGACTGCTAACAAATACCAGGTATTGTAGGCTCTATTTCAGAGGAAGGAACTGGTAAAAACCCATGGAATTCACGGCGGCCTTGCCATAAGTCAATAGGTGACTTCAAGGCACGTACGCACACATAACAAAGGAGGTCTGAGTGAGCTGGGGGAAAAGGTCTTCCAGAACAGAGAAAGGCCAAGACCACCTTTGCCTAGAAGGAAATGCATCTCCAGATATCCCTCCCTAATTCCAAGACAGGTTTGGAGCCCTTTTCTTATGGAGACGAAGGGTGATTTCCCTGCTGGTGCTGGAGGAGGAGACCCAGACCACTGGGTAGGGAAGGGTCAACCCCAAACCACCCAAACCCTGGCCTTAAGGAAAGGTGATCTGCCTCTCCTGAAAGAGTCCAGGAGCAGTGACTGACCTCTTCTCCAGGTTGCAGAAGCACTAACACCCCTGCACAGTTGGCCATCCAAAGGACTGCCCCAATCATCCAGGAAAGAGACTTGCAGCCACGCTCCCCCTGCCGCCTTTCCCCCCTTTCCTATTGGGGCATTTCCCCCTGAAGTTCCAGGGGAGGCAAATGGCTCCCGGGCCTGCTCTGAGGTCCTGACTCCTCTGCCCCAGCCTGGGGCGGATGCCCAACAGAACCTGGCATTCCACACCTCCTTTGAAGATGCTGCAAAAGCTAAGGCCACCTTGAGTCCTATGTTGGGAGAAAGGCAGTAAAATAAAATAAATAAATGCAGCACTTTTAAAGGCCAGCTGTCGAGGAAAAAAATGCCTGAAAGACCTTGATGGAGAGGCGGCTACAAACAGGAACTTGGGAGACTTGCTTCTTCTATTAGTTTAGGAGGCTGGGCTGCGTCTGGGGTGAGGGCTTCCCTAAGGGCCAGCAGAGCCAGAAAGGGGGAGCAGCCAGCAGCTACACTCCAGCACCTTACCTTGGGACAAACACCTCGTTGTGCAGGTAATTCTCAAAGGTCTTCCGGAAGGCCGACTCCTCCAGCTCCTTCTGGATTTGGGAGTCGGTTTTGGGGCAGGAGCAACAATCCCCGCTGATCTCCTCACTCTCGCTCTGGTTCTGCTTGTGGACGTCTTCCGATTCCAGAGGGGGGGACCAGGTCCGATACGGCAGCTTCAAGCCTACAAAGCGAGGGGTGGGGCACAGCAAAACTCAGGCTCCAAGTGGTTCAGAGACCCTCAGGAATTGCACCCCTAGGAAGATCACAGGCTCTCAAGGAAGGAAGGAAGGAAGGTGGGTAGGCACAATTCCAGTGCTCCCCACTCTCACTGCTCAGTTGATCCTCTCCCTCTCCGACTGTCAGGTCTGTGTGGGGCAACCTGTCTGGTAGCTATCTGGAGGGTGCTGCTGCCACCACCTGCCATCACCTGCTCTGCCTCCTGACACAGAGGTTCATGAACAGCTAGTTGCTTCTGGGAACAGCCTCAGCATGTTCCTGCCCCCTTCTGGAACTCAGCTCTTGCCCCTGCGGATTCTGCTCAGTTGAGGTGGGCAGCTCATAGCCCACAGACCAGACAGGGCCTCTGCTGTCTGGTTTAGCCATTCCTGGGGTTCCCAGTAGCAATTAGCTTTTTCCCATAAGAGGAATGAAAAGTAACATTCCCAAAAGGCTTCAGGAGGGCGACCAAAGTGATGAAGGGTGTGGAAGTCATGAAGCCCTCTGAGGAGCCACTTAGGGAGCTGGGGATGTTTAGTCTGCAGAAGAGAAGGTTAAGAGGGGACATGAGAGCCATGTTCCAATATCTGAAGGGATGTCATGTCGAGGAGGGAGCGGGTTTGTTTTCCGCTATTCCAGAGACTAAGACACAGAGCAATGGATTCAAACTACAGGAAAGGAGATTCCACTTGAACCTCAGGAAGAACTTCCTGACAGTCAGAGCTGTCCAGCAGTGGAATATGCTGCTGCCTCAGTGGAGTGTGGTGGAGTCTCCTCTTTCTTTGGAGGTTTTTAAGTAGAGGCTGGATGGCCATCTGTTGGGAGTGCTTTGAGTGTGCCTTCCTGCATGGCAGAAGGGGGTTGGACTGGATCACCCTCAGGGTCTCTTCCAACTCTATGATTCTATCGTTCTAGGAAGTCTGGCTGCCTTTTAACTACATGGGGTGGATCCCATCCAAGCCCTTTCTTTCTTTCTTTTTTCCTCAGTGAAAGCAGACTTCTTTGGGACTCGACTTCCCGCCTCTTCTGGTTTCAGTGGGAAGGGGTTGTGAGACCTGCAATGGGCCATGTTTGCATGGGGTGTGTGTGTGTGTGAGAGAGAGAGAGAGAGAGAGAAAGAGAGAGCGAGCAGAAATGGCACTGAGACCCTCCAAAACTGCCCAGCCCTTGCACTGAGCCATCACCCCCCAGGGTCAACACCTCCCTGAGAGAACAAAGTCATGCACCATGGATTGGCTGCATGGTCCAACCAACCTCCTCCAAATAAACCAAGGATAGCAAGAGCTTCTCATCCCTTCAGCCAGGGGAGGGGGGGCTGGCCAGCTGCCACGAAGATAACCTCCAAGGGTGCCCACGTGGCAAGTAGGTGGGAGTTGTGGGGAGCAAGCCCACCCCACTCACCCTTCTGGCAGTAGTCCAGTTCGTAGAGCTCCTTGTCTTCATTCAGCTGCACCCAGGAGACCAAGTAGTGGGTGATGTTTCCATTGGGGTCAGAGGGTGGCTTCCACTTCAGAATAATCTGAGATGAAGAATTGGAAACAGAGATCGGATCCGTGGGGACAGCAGGCACTGGGGGAGGAGAAAAGAGAGAGAGGAAAAAAGGGGAAATCACCCACCGCAGAAATGGGAGCAAGGCAAAAAACCCGACCTCTTGCCCTAGCACCCTGTTTCCAACAGAGGATGTCAGATGTCCTGGGATGTGTCCACGGAGGATAGGAAGAAGGTGAACCTGGGTCCCCCACCTTGATGATTCATTCTAGCATTCAGAGAGACCCTCTCCAAACCTGGGAGTGCCAAACAGCCACCCTGGCTCATTGCCCGTGGTAGGTTTATCCCTGCTTCACAAAACTGCTCCATCTCCCTTCTGGACAGGAGGGCGGGTAGAGGGCCAACAGGCGACATGGGGCTCTAGCAGGGGCTTCCCTCAACAGCTTCCCACTTCTGATTCTAGAAACCTCCAGGAGTGGCAGCTTTCTAGGAACCTCCCAAAACAGTAAAATCCCTCCTCAAAAAACCAGAAGTGTCTATCCAAGTATTTCCTCTTCCAACTGCTCAAGCACACTCTGCATTCTCAGGTGTGGGATGGGGGAGAGGGGAGCACTGCCCCCTGCCTCCAGCCTCCAGCGGCTTGCCTGCTCTGGCCTGAAAACCACCTAAGCTGGCAGCACGTCCCTGGGTAGCTAAACCTATCTGTTAATTTTCGGAGGACAGGGAGCTGACAAGGAGAATTTGCTGGCTGGAGGCTCTTCTGGGAGGTGTAGCCCAAACCGGTAACTCCGCAAAGCTCTGTGTGCGTGTGCAAAGACAGGCGTGCACAGCTCACCAGAAGCATTGGTCTTGACGTAGATGATCTCGCTCTTTGCCCCGTAGGTTTTGCGCTCATCGGAATAGGTGACCAGGGTCTTCACAAAAATGGCGTACTGTGTCCAGGGCTTCAGGCCCCTCAGCAGCCAGCCCGGGTGCAATGGCTGCTTGCCGTCCGTCGGCCGGGGGGAGGGTCGATGTCCACAACTGTCCAGCTATTGGAGCCACAGACGTCCTGCCCATCAAATTCTGTCACGTTTCGAAAGGGCCTGGCCAGAGGCAGACAAGAGAAGGAGGAACGGGGCTGTCACTTCAAAAGACACAGCATATGTGTGAGCGCCGCTTCATTTAAAATGGCAGCCCTGCCAGCCGAGGAAGGCATTTGCTTGCCATCACACTGGCCCGCGGCTGTGGGAATGCCTCAGGGCTGACACCCACGCTCACAGAACAGAACAAGAGTCCTGGACCAGGCCCAAACAGTCCTCTCTAGCCCAGCATTATGGTTTCACGGGAGCCAACCAGTTGCCTCACTGGCAAGGACACACACAGGCTCTCCTCAGCAAATGAGACACAGAGGTGGACTGGTTCTTGTGCTTAATTTCTAATCATGAATGGCCCTATCATCTCCATTAATTTACCTAAACCCTTGCCAAAATTGGCAACCGCCATGGCACCTGGTGGCAGTGAGTCCCACAGTTCAACCCTATGCTGTTCCTATGTAGAAAGAGGGAAAAGTCTGGGTGGCTCGCCTTGGTAGGGCTGAGGTTGCTACTCCCCTGGTAGTCAGGTGCCAGGGCCAAGCCCAGTAGCCATGCAAAATGGCTCCTCCTAGCCACCGGCTACCACTGCAGGGGTCTCTAAACCAGAGCAGGAATGCAAGCCTCCTGAACCCACAGATGTCTCTTGCCTACTGAGCACAAACAAATTTTCAAAAATAGCTGCTGTTACTTTGCTTCCCATTTTAATTTCTTTCTTTACAAAAAAAAAAAAAATCTTTTTAATTTTCACTGAATTTTTTAAATGGAACTCTAAGCCAACCTCCCCATATTTGAATTGCTTCCTTCGCCAAAAACCTTAGTTAGCACTCTTAACCATTCTGTTAGGTTTGCTGTATATTCCTAATGGTGCCGAAGCCACTTAGGGGAAACATGTAAAGCAAATTCCACCTTTTCAGAAGAAGGTGACCAGTGTAAGGACGAAAACTGCTGGGGCACCTAGGTGACCTCTGTTCCTCCCTTCTGGTGGCGGCAATGCTGAGGGGGGCCTCAAAGGCACCCAGAGCAGGAGAAGGCTATTGGGGAGAGGAGGAATACAACTTCCAGAAGCCCTTCAGGCAAACAGCATGGAGTGAAGGATTCTGGGAGGTTCCTGAACTCTTCCTCCCATATCTCCCGTTTGACTGGCTCACCTCCCGATGCTGCACACCTCTGGATTCTGCATGTAGCCAACTGGCACATTTTCCTCAAGAGGCTGGCCTGGTTGCCAGAGGTGCAGAGAGGCAAGGGGCACAAGTTGGCACCTTCTGGCCCTCTGGCAACATGCAGATGTCCCTGCAGGACAGCCCCAGTGGCTGGCTGGCTGGTAGCCGAGCGGCTTGGCCTTGCCTGGGGACAGACAGGGCAGAGCGGCCCTTCACTCACGCTTCCTTGTAGAAGAGCATGAAGCCGAGGAGGTCACGGAAATCCAGCGGCCAGTACGGCTCCCATTTCAGCACAATCTTGTCACTGGACGTTTTGATGACGGAAAACTTGAGCACTTCGTTCTCACCTGCAGAGGAAGACAGCACCACAGATCAGCACTGAAAGGGCAGGGGAAGGGGTTGCAACTGCCCAAAGGCCTCTGCCTACCTTGCCTCGGCCGTCTCACCATGGCAGGATGTGCAAAAGGGAAGGTGACACTGGTCTGGGGAAGCAGCAGCAGCAGCAGCACCACCACCACCAGCTACAACGCAGAGCTGTGCCTTTGTTGGGGGGCATGCCAAATGACAATGATGCACCCCAGAGAAAGTGGAACTTGGGACAGGGGGCCAGGACTGGAAAGGATGAGGCCTGACTGGACGCCGGTCTAGAAACCAGCAGCCAGGGTGGTTGGTCTCTAAAGCAGACGGCGGGGAGGTGAGGGACCACTGCAAAATTTGGGTGGGGTAGATTTAGATCTAGATCAGATGGATCTAAACTGGAATATTAGTTTTAAAAAAAAAGGAGAAAGACAGAGAAGTGGCGGCAGCTGGGTGTTTTGTCTCCTTTCAGGGAATGAACAATGAGTGGCACGCATCACTCAGGGATACTGCAGGGGGGCTCTTTCTCTCACACACACGCCCACAGCAGCCTGTTGCTATTGCTCAAAGAGGGAGAGAGGACACTTTGTCCTGTGTTCTGCCAGCCTGGCAGGAGATTAGGCGCGTGCACTAGAGAGAGAGAGGGACTGTTGTTTGCTTCACAGCTGAGGCTGAACAAACATACACATTGTACACAAACCGGATGCTGCCCAACAGAGAGACCAGGCCTGCATGCGAGGCCAAGGCGTGACAAAAACAACACACACATACGCACACAGCCCCACCAAGAAGGAAAGCCTCACTGCCTCCTCTCACCTTTGGAGAGCAAGGAGGCAACCGAAAGCTGCTGCAAAGCTGCCACCGGACGGGCACCAAAGCCTGCCTCAGAGCAGGCTGAAAGCTAACCTGGCAGGTGGCATGTGCCCAGCAGTCTTGGTCTTCCCTACCATCTCTACCAGGAAAGGGCATGAGATCATGAGTCATCTTTGCACTGCTACCTCTGAGCAGGGGCTGATATGAGCAGAAGGAAGTGCCCATGAGCACACATAGGGGGTCTGACACCAATCTGGGATGAATTCCTACACAGAAAGGACCTTTCCTCCCCTATCCACAGTGCGGGAATCATTCTGTTAGGTGTGGAAAGAGCTGACTATTTCATCCTAGTATGCCAAGCACTCAGAGCAAGAATTTTCCTAGTTTTCTCCTCAGCAAGGAAAAAAAGAATATTTCCATGCAGGTTTTGCCCAGTATTAGCACATCCCAAACTTTTTAGGAACTTACTGTGTACAAAAACACAAATGGCAGGCTTTGGGTCCAAAAAAATAGTTTTGCACAAAACCCCATACTTCTTTCTGGAAACAGTGGGGGGGGGGTTGTATGCACAGTGGGTGTTCCCCCCCAAACCCCCTCCCATATTGCTCGACAGAGAATGATTGCTCCAAGCACCCTGGGATGCGGCAACATCAGCAGAGAACTATGCAAAGTTCCCACCTCTGTGTTCTTCCCGACAGGGTTTCCCAAGCACCAGGGAATCCAGTAATGCTAAATGCTCTTCTGTCTCCTCCTCTCTCAAGGGCAACCAAAGCCCCCTCCTATCCCGCCTGCCCCTTGCCTTTCTGTCTGTCCCCTCCTCCTTACATGAGGCCTGGTCCCCGTTGGTCTTGAGTGCAATTTCGTTCTTTTCCTGACGCGCCTTCGTCCCTGAGATCTCCTCCAGCTTGTGGATCTCAGAGAGGCAGAGCTTGGGGTTGTAGTGGAAGAACAGCTTCCCCCGGGCAATAGTGAGGTTGTGCTTGCTCCAGTCCCACAGCTTTCGGAGGTTCTGGTTGTCCAGGGCATAGAAGGAGTAGTTCCTGCCAGAGGGAAACAGGCAGAGAGGTGGGTGCTGCAGCCAACTAACGTGCCGGCTGACCACGGCATACGGCTGAACCTACAAACTGCCCCGTGCCAAAGAGGTCACAGTGGCACAGAATGGGTCAAAGCTAAACAAATACTGGGCACAACAGTGGCAATGATTTCAGAAATAAAAAGTACTGTGGCACTTCTGGTAAATCAGGACACTATGGTCAGAAGTCTTCAACCAAGAGACTGAAAAGAAGTGGTGTAGTGGTTTGAACGTTGGGACTATAACCCTGGAGATCAGCATTCAGCACCCTGCTCAGCCATGGAAACCCACTGGGTGACTCTGGGGGCATCACACACTCTCAGCCCCAGAAAACCTTGTGATATGGTGATCCTAAGGTGACCCTAAATCAGAAAGAACTTGAAGCACACCAAAACAACACGACCTGCCCAGAGCTTGCAGAAGTCTGCACTACAGCACACAAATTCGTCCAGCTGGTAAGGCTGCTGGAGTTGTCGTGTTCACTGCAACTAACACCCCACATTCTGTGCGTGCGCTAATAGAGAGGGGGAGCGCAACCCATTGGCATCTAAACCCTGCATTTAAATTATGCTCAGCACAATTTTCTGGTGAAAATTGTCCCCAAAATCATATTCTAAGCCTTTCCTCTATGAAAACTATGACACCCCCACCTCAACTCACCAGGGTCTCTTAAAATGGCTTCTGCTTCCCTCGTCTCCCAACCAAAATGGGGATACAGCACTGCAGTTTTGGCCAAGATGTGGAAGAACAGGAAGTTATTTTTGCCCGTGGAGGGACTCTGGCATCCAGTCCCTATACATTTGTCTGTCCTATCCCAACCTCACTGGGAGGGCATTCTGCAGAACTGGGGACCAAAGGCACCAAAGGGCCTGATCCTTGTGGACACTAAGCAGAAAAATCACACCCATGTGGAACCACCAAGAGACCCTCGATTGCTTGTTAAGGGCAGGGTGATAAGAAGGCACCACCTCAGATATTTCAGTCCTGCTTCTTCTGGGGCTTTTTCTGCACTAGCACCAGCACCAAGTTTTGCTTCTTATGAACAAAGAAACCCAAGAAAAGGGTCCCTGGTGCTCTTTTTCCAGTGCTAACTCTGCCTGCCTGAAAATCCACTTGCCCTCCAGGCGAGGAAGGCCCCCATGTTGTTCTGGATCCCAGGAAAAGAAATGTGCAACCTCTCCCCCAGCGGCGAGGTCTTGCCCCAGAAAGAGAATTTCCTGAAAGCAGAAGGGATGCCAGTCTGCCCTTATCTCATTCTCACATGAAAGAAAAAAATATCAGTGCTTTTTCCGCCTCCACTGAATGAGATGAGAGAGTTTGTGAACATCTTTCCATGGTTTTCAATTATTCCTTTAGGCATTTTTTTTTGGGTGTGCATGAAAAATTTGTTTGCACAAAAGGAATTTTAACAAGAATATTTTTTGCACAGAAATGCTGGGCTTTGGGCAAACAAATTCTTCACAAGCAAGTTATTTCTAAGTAGAACAAAATCATGTTTCAAAAGTAGCACAAATGATAAAAGAGATGTTACTTTATGGGGGTTATCTTAGAGTTAGCCAGGGGCGCCGCCTCCTCAGCCATGGAATCAAGGCAATAACTCCCAACAAGAGCAGAGAACTCTTTCTGAAGATGTCCACAGAAAGGGACCTCACCTCTTCTCTAGGATAGTGGTTCCTAACCTTTGCTTTACTGTGGCCCCCCTATAAATATAGTTTGTTGCCGGGAACCCCCAAGAGTTAACTCAATATTTAAAAATTCAAATATTTATTTATTAAAGGCTTCTGCAGACTAGGATTCAAATCCCTGCTCAGACCCTGGGCAAGTCACATTCTCTCAGCCATGGTGGCAAACCCCCTCTGAACCAATCCTGTCCCCCCAAAAAACCCTGCGATAAGTGAGGGCTACTCTACGTCAGAAGTGACTTGAAGGCGATGAGAGGGAGAAGTTCTTTCTAGCCATCCTGTCTCTCCCCTTTGAAAGCCGACTTCTGGTGATCATAAGGCAACCCTATCATGGGAGTTTTCTTGGCAATATCTGTTGCCTTTGCCTTTCTCTGAGGCTGAGAGAATGTGATTTCCCTGAAGTCACCCAGTGAATTTCCATGGCCAAGCGGTGATTCAAACCCTTCATCTCCAGAGTCGTAATGCTGCAAAAAGTAATGACCACAAGGTTGCTGGCCAAGCTCAGTGATGAGTACGAGATCCAATTTTTTTCAGAGCAACCTGTACAGAGTGACAGCAGAGGAAGGGAGGGGAGTGCCACTCCCCCTTTGAAAGAAAACCCCCAGCACATGACTAGCCCTGCTCCTCTGCCTTTAACGGGTGCCTGGCCTGCTTATGAGTCTGCAATGGCCGCAGGGTTGAGGATCAGGACCCAGCTGGGGGTCAGCTTTCCTCAGTGCTCCCTGCTGGGGACCTGGAGCAGCCATACTCACCCCGCTTCCAAATCCTGCCCTCTGATGAGACGGAGCTTGCGGAAGAAGGAGAGCGAGACCAAAGCGTAAGAACGGCGGATTTTCAAGTAGCCTGAGATTTCTTCTATCAAACCAAGGTTGGCTTCCAGCTCAGCAGCAATGTTACCTACAGGAGAGGGAATTTGGACAGAGAGAACTCAAATCAAGCACAGCACCATCTCTGGGCCACAGGGTCCCGACACCCACGTGAAGGAGACCCTGGAGGCTGTTCCCCCCAACCTGAATGGGGACAAGCAATGTCCACTGAGTAAAAACAAACAAACATGCCCACTGTCAAACCAGAGGAATGAAAACAGAGTGGGGAAGAAAAGCTGCGGAAGGTTCTGCTAATACCAAAAAGAAGCCACCCCCGCCTTTACTAGCAAAGAGCTTCGAGGAGCCCAAGATAGAGCAGAACTGGGAGAAGTTACTTCTGGGAATGGTTATAGCAGTGTGCTGTCAGGTTGCTTCTGACCTAGGGTGACCCTAAGGTGAACCTATCACAAGGCTTTCCTGGCAAGATTTGTTCAGAGGAGTTTTGCCTCTGC
This sequence comes from Ctenosaura bakeri, assembly GCA_948474755.1. Classification (NCBI taxonomy): domain Eukaryota; kingdom Metazoa; phylum Chordata; class Lepidosauria; order Squamata; family Iguanidae; genus Ctenosaura; species Ctenosaura bakeri. The sequence goes on along the minus strand of CAOLHI010003365.1, from coordinate 19,628 downwards.
CCTCCTGTGAGGTTGAGAGACTGTGACTTGCCCAAGGTCACCCAGTGGGTTTCCACAGCCAAGCAGGGATTCAAACCCTGGTCTCCAGAGTCCTAGACCACAGCCCAAACCACTGACTCTCTTACTCTTTGAACTACAACTCCCATAATCCCCTCAGAATATATGGCTTAAAAACAGCCTTCTTGGTGGCTGCTCCCACCCTGTGGAACTCTCTTCAACAGGAGACTAGACAAGCCCCCTCCCTGCTTTCCTTTAGCTGGCAGGCAAAGACATTTCTTTTAAAACAAGCTTTTATGGAAGCTGGGGAGCTTCATCTGTTCTGTTTTTCAACAGATACTGTCTTATGTTTTTGATGATTTTATATGTTCTAATGTTTTTTAATTGTTTTTAAATGTTTTTAATATTTTAATTTATCTCTGGAAGCCACCTTGGATCCCATGCCAGGAGAAAGGTGGTAAACAAAAATAGTAAAGAAACAAGCCAACAAACCTTTCCCAAATTATACTTGCTAGGGTGGGGTGGGAGGGTTAGGTGTAACAGCCTCCTCCTAAAGAAGGTATTTTCCTGAGCTCTGAGGCAGAGATGCCTGCACTGACCAGAGAGAGACTCCCACCCACCTAACCTTCTGCTCCTTGTTTCTTCAGGCCTGGTCTTGCTGAGCACCCCTCAGCCCTCGCTACCACCTGAAGCAGCACGGCCCAGCAATGCCAGGGCACTCACTTCCTCCGCGGATGTTGATGATCAAGCTCCCGTTGACGACGGTGCAGCCGCGGAGCTCTTGGGCAGCAGTCACTGAGTCAATGACCTTCTCCTTTTCCAGGTGGCAGATCTTGGGGCAGAGCCCGGCACAGGGGGTGCACAACAAGCTGTGGAAGGAAAAAGGAGTCTTTGGGAAGGGGCACCAAAAGGGCACACTCTCTCTCTTTCTCCTCCTTTCTAACAGCCAGGTCAATCCAGAAAGCTGAGCCAGCCTTGGAGGGGATGTTGGAACTCACTGCCATACCTGAGACACAGCCCTTGGCAACCACACCTGATGTTTCACGAGAGCCAATCCTTCCCTTTGGGAGGCCCTCTCCTGCCTCCTTTCACCAAGCGGAAGAACAAAGGGGTCAAAACTGCTGCCCTGTGTCCCAGGGCACTCACGGGTTAAGACCTGCCACAGCTACAGAGGGAGGTCCATCTCATTGCCTCACAGAACCCACTTTAGAAGAGCTGCTTGCTCATCTGACCAAGCGCAGGCTGGGAAGGGTGGGAATCTGCTTTTGTGTATGCCAACCACCAACTTGGGAGCCCTCGGTCATTGGGACTGCCTGGGGTGGCAGCTGTCACTTTGCTTCCTGTTTGGTCCTTTCAGAACCAGTTTAAAAAACCTGCAAGAGTGGAAAGACTCCCAGAGAAGGGTGGGCAAAGGATAAATGGACCAAAACGAGCGCGGCTGCCTGTTTTCAGTGTCTGGCCAATTATTTGCCCTTTCCTGCTAATGCCCTAACAGGCCTCTTCCCTTCTCCAGGGGACAGCCTTCTGCTCTGCTTTCCGTTTCAGCACAGGGGAAACCAGACAGCTACTTCCTAGCAAGGGGGCAGAAAGCATGGGTTCCTAAATGGAGGAGGAGGAGGAAAGGAGAGAACAGCCATGACCGACGGGGCCTCGGGGTAAGAAGCAAGCACACGCACCTGCATATTCACTTCCCACTCTGTCCTTGCAACTGTTAAGTTTCAAGAACAACTGAGATGACAGCAGTAACAAGTGGCCATTTATTCATGCAGGAATAGCACAGTTCATTGCTACCCAAAGGGGTGGTCCCTGGACCAGCAATCAAGCCACCAGCCGCCAGTCAGTGGAGAGTCTCCAGGACGGAAAGAGGCAGTTGCAGCCAATGAAAGAAATACAGTATCCCTCCCTGGCACACTAGAATCACAAAATCCTAGAATTGGAAGAGACCAGCTCTAAAGAAAAACAACTGCTGGCCTCCAACATCAGATGGACTGGGAAGCTCTGAGGTTAAAATCTAAAAAAAAGAACAACAAGCATACTTGTGGATGTTGCTTTTCACATGAAATTACAGAAAAATAGCTTTTTGTTGTTGGAGATGGTGCAGAACTGTAGCTGGGCAACCTTAAGAACTCACTCTTGGGAAAAAAGAGGGCAGTCCTGGCCCTCTTAAGGGCAGAAGAGGGATGGAGAGAATGGATGGCCCTTTCCCAAATGTTCTTGGACTGTAGCTCCCATCAGTCCTGCTAGCCACCTCACCTGACATCTTTATGTAGAACACCATGAGTGTTTGTCACTTCAACAGAGGAGGGTTTGAACAACCGCAGGCACTCCAGCCCACAGCCCCTTGGAATGCCCAGCCAGCCAAGGCCGGGCTGCTCTCACCAGGATCAAGAGACAGAAATACCCCTTCATGCAGCCCCCGCCTGTGCAGGCCTCTTGTAGAAGTCAGAATCAGTTTCTGCATGCTGCACAAGGGTGCATATCTGCTCAAACGAAATAACTTTTTAAGTGTCTGGCTGGCAGATTCACTTTTTTCTCCTTTAGGTTTCTCTAGAAAAAAGGACTAGCTGGGTTTCTCTTTGTGGATAGGAATTCCTCTATGCTCCCCACTGAAATAATTTTCATGGTCTCTTGGCTTAAATGGATTACAGTTATCACGGCACTTTACGAAGTATCAAGCCACACAGCCTGAGGCGTCAGCTTCTGAGATCAGCATCAGGTTCCTTCTGAAACGTTCCAAGCGCAATAACACATTCCTATCTGCGCATTCTCCTCTCCTCTGACCCCAGGCGCTGCATTCATGAATGGACGCTCAGGAAAATCTCTACTGGCAAGCTGAGGACAGAAGCACAGTCCAACTCTGACCCACCCAGACCCTCGCCAGCTCCATCTGCCACAGCGCCACAGCCAGGGCAAGCCAAGGGTTAGGGGGGCAACTCACTTGGTGGAGTTCATGGTGTATCCAGAGGGGCACTCAGGGACACATTCGCCATTGTGGATGACGTGGCAGCCAGACTCGCGGGCGGTCTTGCAGGAGTTGTGGAGCTCTTGGCAGAACTCGAAGGTCACACAGCGCCAGCCCCGGAAGCGGAAGTAGTTGGGCGGGCACGTCTCCAAACACTTGCCGTCCAGCTCGTAGTTCCGACACGCCACGCACTTCTCGGGGTCGTCGGGCTCTAGGCAGTTGCCCAGGCACTGGGCGTGGCAGCAGCGGCCATCCGGGGTGCAGCCCTGGGACTTGCAGGGGGTAGGACACACTGTAGGGGGAAAAAAATAAAGAAGGGTGAGCACTCCCGGCAAGCAGTCTCTGCCAGTTTCTGGTGGTCCCAGTGCCCCAGACACACACACACACACCAGGAGCTGCACTCCCCTTCCCATTCAATGATTTTGCAGGAAGAAAGGGGATGACTATTGCCCCATTTTGCTGCCAAAACTCTAAAGTGGAAAAGGAAAAGAAAATCATTTTGAGAGAGTGACTGCTGTTGTGTTTTATCAACAGCCTCCAAGCACTTGGTATCTTCAGCCCAGGCTGAAGCTCTCAGGTCAGGAGAATCAGTGAGCGCCACAGATTTCAGAGGAAGCCCCCAAAGGGAAGGGCCCCCGCCTAACATCACTGGCAGCTCCAGGGGTTCTGCTTTGGCACCTCTGGCTGACGAAAGGGCAAAGGAGCCGAAGGAAACCCAAGGGCTCCCTGGTTGCTGATGGGCTCCAAGCAGCCCCCTGCCAGCAACCAGGGCAGGACTGAGCAGCTGAGGGTTGGCAGAAGGAGCTGGGTTGAAATGGTGGTTGCCATCAGGAGACAACTAGGCAACCCCCAATCCCTTGCAGGAACTCCCTCCTGGAGACAAAGGGGCTGCAAAGGGAAGGACGGCTTTAAGACAAAGGCTGCTGCATGGGGCTTGGGGTTTTAAGCTCACAGGCAGATTACGGAAAGAAAAATGCCCCTCTCTAGAAGCCACAGCCTCCTCGGTCCCCAGCCTCCTGTGGCTGAAAGAAGAGACCCCCTGGAGCCCAGGTGGGACCCGCCAAGAAAGAGCAGCCCTTTTAGTGAAACGGATGAGAGCCTGCTTTTTGTGACTACTGACGATGCGGCACAAATAATGCCACATCCTCGCACAAGTCAAAACCCCTGTGGCCTGGTACTTTCTGTACACCCTCCCAAGTAACTTCTCTTGAACTCAAGAGGGAATGTGTACTCCAAGGAGGTTATGTGGGATACTAACTACTCCTCAGGAGGACATAACCAACAATAAAAGGGACCCGCCTCATACACTGCTGTGCAAGCTTCCCCTCAGAACTCTGCTCCTGTCATCTAAGAGAAGAGCTGTGGGCCACCTCCTCTTCTTCTGCTTATTTGCACCCTGCCTTTCTCCGAAAATCTGAGACTCAGGCAACCTTCCAGCTATTTCTGGACTCCAGCTCCCATCAGCCCTACTAGCCAACCCTGCTGAGGGTGAGGGATGACAGGAGTTGCAATCCAACAAGCTGGTCTAGATCTAGATCTGGGAAGAAGCAAGAGAAAGCAAAGTTGGAGCAGCTCCGTGGGAGGGCAGCAGTGTCAATGGTGCATTCCCACCCTGGGGGAGCCAGAGCAAGGCCCTCGTGCCACTGCCTTGCCTTCTCCATCGCTGATGGAGGCGTTTGAGCGCCAATGCCAGAATTCAGCTCTCCGGAGGCATGGCTTCTAGCTGAAAGCAGGCCTCTCTAGACAGCCAGATCTATCTGCCAAACTCAGGTGCCAGTTCCTGGGCATGGGAAGGATTGCCAGTTGCCCATTTGCTCCACCTGAGCACACTGTCCCATGCTCCCGAAAGTTAACTGGGTGGCCCTCAGGGAGTCATGAAAGTGAGACATAACCACCATGTTTCTGCAGCAGAGAACACCTAAGGGGGCAAACAGGGAAGCTGGGAACAGAGCACTGCTGGAGGAAAGCTACTGGGCTTGATGGGCTCTCTCAGAAACAGAAGTCACTGTGTCCCTTGCATGAGGGCAGAGGCACAAAGGGGAGAGAAGCCTTCTCTCTCTGACTGGACACCTGTTTTCTTTTCAATATTAGCAGCTCACACCATCAGGACACATTCATGGGTGTCTTTTGTGGCTCCTAAAACTCACGCAGCTTTAACTAAAGTACAGGCAGTTTCAAGATAGAAGATAACAGATTCCAGAATGTGGCAGAAACCGTCAAAGTCCTTACAGGCAAGCGTCCACATGGCAAGATGGCATCACACGTGAACACACACACACACCACTCCCTGCACACCTTCTGAGAGAATTAGGGCCCAGAGCATGGAAAATAAAAAGTTTCGCAGGACAAGAAAGATGTCCCATAACCAAGAAGAGTTAAAGGCACAGTGTCCTTGGCTCAGGCTAGACCTACTAGCCTGAAGGCGGAGAGTTTAATGGTTAGCTACCTTCTCCAGAGGGGCAAGCTGCCAGTTGCTCTCCTTGCATGTGTGTGCCCGTCAACACAAATTTGATAGGTTCCAAAACAGGAGCAGCAAAGACAGATTTTCAGAACTATGGAGAAACCGAACCATTCTCTAGGACGCTGACAGGAGGAATTTGTGCTCCACAACAACCATAACTGCACGACCCAGAAATTACAACTTTGAATCATTAAAACATTCCATATGAGAAAACAGATTTGGAGAGACACCATCTCAAACCCTAAACCTCCAAAGTCCTGCCTACAGTAAGGATGTTTCTCCTGAAGCTGATGAGACAGGGTTGGGGAAAGAAAGACCCAGCCAGCCAAGCAGGATTCCTTTTCAGATTATTTGAGGATTGGCCACAGTGACTTCTAAAGAGTCTCAGTTATTCACTTAAGTTGAAGGACAAGAACAGGCAAAGGGAAAAACGTTACTAATCTGGATGTCCGAGCAGTTCCAGAGGGTTACGTTTCCTCAGAAAGCCTGCCCTACGTCCAGAAAACACCAGCTCCGAGCTGGAGCAAAAGGAGTTCATGCTCGGGGAACACCGTGTGGCCTTCCTCTATGTCCCACTTGAACCAAAACAGGACAGTGTGAAGGGTGTGAAGCACGGACAAGGTAACACCCCTTCCCCAGCCCTGGTCAATATCCCATGTATGAAGGACTCCTGCAGGAGATGTCCTCTGATTGTTCACCTGTGCTTTTCCAAAGTAGGCCTCTCCAAATGTAGCTCCATGGCACAGATCCCCATTTTGGGGGCAGGCACTGCACAGAGACCTCAAAGAGGGAAAACATGGCTGGACCTCTCTTTCAGCCAACCAGGAGCATTCTGGTGGCTTCTGCAAGAAATGTTCTTCCTCCTCCGCTGTAGCCATGCAAGGCTGGTGCCACAACCTGTGCACTGGTGCTTTCCTCCCTGCATGCCATTTTAATGCCACATTTGCCTGACAGGATGTACCAAATCTTTTCCCACGGAAAGGCCAAGGCCCCCTACTTTGGAGGCCGAAATGGTAATGCTGTGGCTGGTCACACATGCGTACAAGCAAGAGGTTCTCTAGATAAATTGAACAGGCAATGGTGTTGGACTCAAAATGCTATGGTGGGGTGGCAAAGGAGGAAGTCCATGTTCTGGAACCTCATAGGGTAGTTTTTCCCCTTGGCCCCCATGTTGCCACGGAGAGCTGGGGTGGGATGCCAAGATGCAAATGAGTCCATGCTTCAGGGAGCACCAATGCACACATGAAAGTGCTCCGATACTTCACAAACCTCTTGAAATCAAAGCTTGAAAAAGCTGCTTTTTTAGATTACATTTTCCAGAATCATGACCAGGTGAGAATTCTGAGCTGTAGTCCAAAAGGGCAGTCCTCTCACCTAACTCTGATCCATCAGAGCCTTATTCTGCCCCTTCCACAGATAATTTTGCAAAACTAGGTTGGCCTTTGCTCGAAGGGATCCTCAAAATGCAGCTCAGAGGGGCCGGCCTATGGACTGAAGTGGTGTGAAAGGAGCTTACTCGTCTAGCAAAGGGCAGAGAGAACAAGCTTTGGGCTGCTTGGTTGAAGATCCAGAGATCTCTGAAGGCAAGCCAAAGTCCTCCTCTTGCAATTCTTTAATGAAAAAAAAAATGATCTGGAATGCAAATCTAGTTTTGCAAACACTAGTTTTCTGGCTGAGGAGAGTGAACATGGCCAAGTCAGGTGAGAAATGAGTCAGCCTGGGCAGGAGAACAACCAGCACGCCCGGAGAGAGGCAAGCTCCAGATCCACCGAAATCCATGTCAGGAAATGCTTCCAGCAAGTGAACCACCCTCACCCTTAGCCAATGCGTTGGCTGCGCTGGGTAGGAACCCATTCAACACATTTTTCTATTTTGCACAAAGCAAACACATGCTTAACCCCTTCCGCACACACAAAGGATGGAGAACACCCCCCTCAGGCCTCCCTGTGGGTTCGGGGCTAATAAAAATCCCTCGGAAGGGGGCTCCTATTTAAAAAACGGCATGTGTGTGCACATGTGTGCGTGCATGCGCTTGCGCACACAGGAGGGGGAGAGAGGGGGAGAGTTAAAGCCACGTTGCATTTGACTGCCATACGCAAGATTTGACAGGAGTTGTACGGCTTTGCTTTGCCAGAAAAATGAGAAAAATGTATAGCTTGGAATTGCTTTAAACGCCGCCGCCGTGCACTGGGCGGGAAGCACGGGCGTCCTGATGAACGGGTCTGTGCTGCCCTGATCAAGACACCACAACGGAGGCAACAACCAGCTGGGGGGCCGGGAAAGGGGGGCAGCCTTCCCCCCGCCCCTCCCCTCTCGTAGCACTTGCCTGGCTCACACAGAGGCAGAATGTGGGCCGCCAAGGGTAATGTAGCCTCTTGCTCAGGCCACACGTGTGTGACTTGGTGAAAGGGCAGAGCCTTCCCTTTCCACGCATTCTGAAAGATCGTGGGCAGCTGCAGATAGGATACTGCAGTTTCACCTTCCTGCTAGGACAGCCCCAGCTGGAGAGTCCAAAAAGACAAAGGGACAAGATTTCTATGCCACCTGAGAGGCCAACAGTTTAGGGGAACTGGAGAGCTCATGGTCTGTAGCCCTGCATGGGCCCCAATGTTTGGAGAAGCCCCCAGGAGCCCCCTCTCTCTTTCTCTTGTGTAGACAGACACAGCCAGTGGGCAAAAATTAAGTGCAAGAAAGTACTGAGAATGACAGCGACGTTATGACATTGGCACTTCACCAGACTTCCTCCAAAGCACGCTCCCTGGACGGCCATTGGGACAAATGCACCTGTCCTTGGCAGGACCACCTGGCACCTCCCGCTGCCCCTTCTAGCTTCACTATCAACAATTCCGCTCACTAACCACTGTGTCCTGACATCAGAAAAGTTGGAAAAGGTGCTCCTTTGGACTCAAACTCCCTGGTATGCCCAAGTCAGCAAGGCCAAGACTCTATGTCTTCTATAGTGCACAGACACACAGCATTCTGTCTATAGTCTTGTAATCTAGATAGCCCTTAATGCATCGGCTGAGGTTGGCTACACTCCGTGGAAGCTCACATGGGACCGCCGTTGTGCCTTTTGCTGTGCAGACTACAAGGGTTGTTGGCTTTGGGAATGCAAAGACACCAAGTGCCCAGTTGCCTTTGCCCCCCAAGCTCTACCTCTCAAGCGGCTGTCTTGGCCATTTCGTGGCGTTCCCATCTATGAACTCATTACAGCCAACACTTAAAGCAGAACTCCAGTCTTGGCTTTCCCAGATGTCACACCAAGGGATATGCATCCTTGGAGCCCCCAGCTCGTGCAGGCCTTCTCTCTTTTCAGCAAAATCAGGCAGCTTGGTCTGGGGTTTTTCATATGAGGAGGCAGCGACCAGCAGGCTAGAGGAGAAGGAGGAGGAGAGGTATAGGAAAGACTACAGCATGGTCTCTGAACCCCCAAAGTGTGGGTTTCAGAAAAGCAAGTCATCCTCACCTGAAAAATGGTGCAAAGAGGCCAAGGTACGTGGGTGGGTGCTGGAGAGACAAAAAGAAGAGCGCACCCCTGGCTCCCCCTCAACACATGAAAGGTACCAGTACAGCTGCTTGCCCAACACTGACTGGCACTCTCTTTCGGATCTTTTTTTGCAGCCAAGACAAAAAGGGCCACATTATGTGTTACATAGTCATTTGTATCACCCAGTAAAAACTGAACCGAATCTACCACAGAGTTCCCACCTCCATAGAGATTTATCAACATCTAAAGCTTCCACGAGGCAATTGCCTAGTGTTTCCTCTTGGTCCTCAGATGCTGGCAGATGGCAATTCCCAGAAGCCCCAGCCAGCAAGACCAAGGAGCCAGGAATTCTGAGAGCTGTAGTCCAACAACACTGAAGGAGCCAGAAATTGCTGTCCTACGGCCTTCCTTTGCTAGAGGCAGAAAGCGGTTCTCTTGTTCCAAAGATGAACCCACGTACAACTAGGTACCTGCACACAACATAGAGGGGGAAGAAAGAGAGATGAAAAATACTGTGTATACGGTTTGAGCTTCCCTTATCCGGAAATCCAAAAACCTCAAATGCAAATGAACACAGCACAATGATGCTATTCCAAAAAGGTACTCTATTTTAAAGTCGAAAATATGGAACGCTTCAAGTCCTAAGCATTTTGAGGAGGGATATTCAACCTGTGGAGAGCTAGCATATGATAGTGGCTTTAATGTTGGACTACGACCCTGGGAGCGTGGCACACTCTCCAGCCCTAGAAAACCCCATGATGGGAGTCGCCTTAGGGCTGTCATAAACTGGAAGCAACTTGAAGGTGCACAACAACACTTGTGATGTGCCCAGATGTTTCTGCTACCCTAGATCTCCCCATCCCACAAGGCTTTTCCAATTAGCAAACAAAGCGTACACCCCTCTCTGGCTAAGCCGAGGCCTGCCCGAGGACGGTTCCAAAGCCTCCAGTCAGAGGCAGAAGGCTCTCCTCCCCCTGTGGTCAGCCTCTCCCTCAAGATCATGAGACAAGCTGCTCTGTTAACGATTACTACTGAAAGGCTCGTTCTTTCCAAAACAGGTTTGGGGGTGATTTGTCTTCAACATTTCTTAAGCTAGAAACAACACCGGAGTTAATTGTCCCATGTTTACTGTGCACACACAGCACGCAAAGGGCATCAAGGGATCAGGCCTCTCGCAAGCCAGTCTCTCCCTAGCTGGTGTCTGGATTTGCCAGTCTTGCAGCTTTTAGAAGACACACACACACAAAACCACCCAGTAAACCACTCAAGGAAGGAGGGATCCGAGGAGCAGTGCCAATATTCTGTTAGGGGAGAGTTAATAACTGTGGGAATTCTTAACAGCCACGCATGGCGTTGCTTTGTACACCAAACAGACACACGCACACCTAACCAAATGGTGAGAAAAACATATCCACTGCTTCACGCAAATGTATCTCAGTATTCTCTAGGCTTTAAACATCATGGCTAGAAATATTTACACACGAAACATACAGGAGAATCCCTCCACAATGCCACCAGAAATGGAAATACCACCCAACCTGAGCTAAGTAAAACAGAGGGCAGAACAAATCCAGAAGCCAAGATGAACATTCAGATAGGGGAAGAATGACTGAGTGTTAAGTATTAACTGGAAGATATCTTAAACAAAGGCACATGAGCAAACTCATTAATGGTAATTGTGAAGTCATGCAATCGTATTTTCTTTAAAAATTGCCAAATTGTAACTTCGATGGAAGCAAAAGCTTTTACAGGAGACCCAGAAGGGATTGTCCTGGTTGTTCTTCTCATCCAGTGGCTCCCAAACTTTGGTCTTCCAGGTGTTTTGGACTTCAGCTCCCAGAAGCCCCAGCCAACTTCAACAATCAGGAATTCTGGGAGCTAAAGTCCAGCACATCTGGAGGACCAAAGTTTAGGAACCACTGCAATCAGTCCTGGAGGCAGAGCAGAAAAAACATTAAATTTTAGGTTTTCAAAAATTACAGCAGAGAGAGTTTGTTTTCCTGTCTCAGAAATCCTTCTGAACTCTGTCAAGAATAACTGTAGTAACTTCACGGGGCTGCTAAGGGTACACCAGGGTAAACTTAACCCTAACTCTGAGAAGGCTGGATTAGACCCCAGAAGGCCATCTAGTCTCACATTCTGCCCCAACCGGTGCTCTCCCATCACACACCCCTGGATCAAACCTCCAGGCAGGACAGGAGAGCGATGACACCCCCAGCCTTCCTGAGAACTACCTGATGGAAGGTGCCCAGTCCCTTCTGGAAAGATGTCAGCTGTCAGGTCAGCTTGTGGTGGTGAGTTCCACAGGGCTGCCTCTTCTGTGTGAAGAACTCTTTCTCCTTTCTCTCTCCTTCTTTGCCGTTCAGCTTCAGGGGATGGATGGGACCCAAAGAAGAGCAATACCAGCTTTTCCTGCTCCACCATCTCCACACCACTGACAGTGGTGGCCCCTCCCAAATCATCTTGTCCCCCTAAAATCTATATCACAGCCTCTCCTCAGCCTGGGGTACCCTCCTCTGTGCAGTGACTAGAACTGGACATGCATGTCCCACTTATCTGATGGGTGAGGGACCAGTCAGAAAGTGGAACTGGTTGAAAAGTGGAACCCAGTTCTTCTTCAGTTCCTCTCTTCTTGCCTTCTTCCTGTTGGGAACCTGAGAGGACTCCGGAGGCTCACCAAGCAAGCCTCCGAAATCCCCTCTGGTTCCCAACAGGAAGAAGGCAGGAGGAGAAGAACCAACAAAGGAGTGGACCCTGTGTTGAAAAGAACGGTATGTGTAAAATTTACAATAGTCGAAAGACTAGAATGTCAAAAAAACGAGTCATCAAAAAGTGCAGGATGCCCATAGAGAGTATCACAACTGCTGTACCTCAGATTGACATAAGGGCACAAAAACACTGGCTGTCCTGTTTCCAGTCCCTTTCATAATGATGCCCAATGGGGAATTTGCCTTTTCTGTAGCCACAGCCCTCTGGGACCAGCTGTCCATCGAGCTTCACACTCCAAAGGCACTCCGGCTGCTGCCAGCTCAGGTCCCATCAGAGTTTGAGTGAAGCCAGGATTTCTTTGCCCCCACTGACCATCCTCTCCCTTTGCTTACACTGGATGGGAGTCTCCACTTTAATGTCCACTTTCCCCACACTCTGCTGTCTGAAGAGAAGCCTTCTGGAACTCCACATTCTCCCTTTCTGATTTAACCTCAATAGCCAGGTGTGTGTCCTCATAATGAATGAGGACACGAATCCACAATGTGATGCAACAGTTTAAAAAGCCAATGCAATTCTGGGCTGTATCAATAGAAGTACATAGTCTAGGTCACGGGAAGCGATAGTACCACTATTACCACTCTATTCTGCTTTGGTTAGACCTCACCTGGCATCTGGCATCCAGTTCTGGGCACCACGATTCAAGAATGATCTGGACAAGCTGGAGTCCTCTCAGAGACAACAGCAGTGGCACTATAGCTAACGTTGTTAACTAACTGCACAGAAGGAGGCATGGTTGAATGTCTTTTACCACGGACACTCTATGATGACAAAATCCAAAATGAAACAAGAGATTGTGCCAAAAAATGAAACTCCCAGGTCGGATGGTGCTCAGTGAGCTACTGGGAAAGAGCAGAGGACAATTAGAAGTTGCGGTGTGCCTAATGATGCAACTGGCACATGATAGCCATGTTCAAATATTTGAAAGGATGTCATACAGAAGACAGGGCAAGCTGCTGCGGAAATTAGGGCACGGACCAATAGCTTCAAACTATGGAAAAGAGATTCTAGCTAAACATTAGGAAGGACTTTCTAACAGTAAGAGCTGTTTGACGGTGGAATCGGCTGCTGCCTCAATGGAGTGTGGTGGAATCTCCACCTTCTTTGGAGGTTTTTAAAGAGAGTCTGGATGGCCATCTGTCAAAAATAGGGTTTTGTCTGTGCCTTCCTGCATGGCAGAAGGAGGTTGGACTGGATGCCCTTTGGGGTCTCTTCCAACTCTATGATTCCGTCATACTTACCCTGACTCAACACAGTTTGTGAACACATCTTAATGCCCAAGAAAATCCTCAGGGGACCCCACTGTTTGCACCCCAGGACAGAGAGAATGTCTCATTCACTCACGCTCTTGGCTTCCTGTTTATTAGCCAGCTTCATATCCATACTTTGCTCCAAGGTCCTTGGCAAGGGACCCGGACAAAGGCCTTTTGAAAGCCCTGTAAACAAGGTCACCCGGGTCACCTTTACCCACACACTTACTGGCAGGCTCAAAGAACTCTAAACAGCTGGGGAAACGGGGTTTACTCTTCCTCAAGCCATGCCGCTGTTCCTTCAGCAAGATCAGTCCTTCTCTAACAAGGGTCAGGATGTTTCAGCCAACAGCTCCCATCAGCCCCACACAAAAGGACCAATGGTGAGGGATTCGAGAAGCTGAAGTCCAAAGTTCAACCTCCCCTGTGAAAAAGAAGCAATGGTGGCTGCAAATGGGATGATGGCAAGTCTTGTTTTACTGGTGACTACCAATTTATTCCTTCACCCCACCTCACGCCACTCCCCCCGCAACAAACACATCCTGGTTCAAAATCACCTAAACGCACAAGGACAAGGCATTTCCAGTTCCTCCAATGACTTGAGTTTTCATCTTGAGTATTCAACAAATTTCCAGCAAGGTCCCTCTCACGTGGAGACACAGAAGAATGGAAAAGGGATCCAGTGGCCAAACCCGGACACACCTGGCCCCCCGGCCACTGGCCGGCACGTCTGGAGTCAGCACGGCACATCCTAGTGATCTGTTGAGAAATCTGTGCAGAGAGCAGCATTCTACCCACATTTCCAGTGTCAAAATGTTGAGCTGGCTCACAAAATCAAATCCACAAGGAACGCTGCCTGTCAGCAGGGGTTGGGGGAGTGTAAATACTAGGAATCGTTCAGAGGCAGAAGCGAGGCGGAAGTGTCAGGGAACCTCGGTATATTTCAGAAATTCCAAATATGTATCACAAGAAACCAGCGTATATGAGTGAGGCACTCTATAAGGGGGAAGAACGAATCTGCAAGAAGAGACTAAGATGGCGGCTCAGAACGACAACAGTAGCCCTTCTAAGGCAGAATGAACAGCCCTCCTCCTGCTAGGCCCAAATCGAGGCTGACACCGAGATATTAAGAGGAGGAGGGAGCTCCAGAACTGATGAAGGAGTACGGCGGAAAGCTAAGGAGGGGTACCAGGTGAAACTGGCGGAGAACAAGGCTGCAGCTGCCGCAGGAAGAGGATTTGGAAAAGGGTTAGGAAGACCCCTGACCTCCCGACACACGTTTTATGGATTGAGAGTTCGTACAAGTGGTAGGTTCGGCTAAGAGCAAGCTCCACAGAAATAATACACCGTATTCAACTTCCCAGCCTTTTACAATCTCAGTTCCTTACTCCAGTTGCCCCCTTCCCATTTTATTTGTTTAACCTCTCCAACTTCTCTCCCCAAAACTACATGCCCTAAAGAGATTCTTTGGACAGATTCTAAAATATCAAAATGCTCTGTACAGACCTCTGGGGCAACAAAACCACCCCCTGTCAGGTCATTTATTTTTTTAAAAAGCAGTAAACTGTTATTTATACATGTTCAGGACATAACACCATGACCTGGATGAACTGAAGGCAGAAAAACCGTGTGTTTACCCAGAAAACATGGAGATCAATGTGACAGGTCCCTCTTCCAGGGATGACAATTTCAGAGGGGGATGAATCCCCCCCCATACACAGTCTTCTTTGAGAAGGGGAAGCCCCCTCCTCATCCATCCCAAAAGCAACCTCAATTCTCCCAACAATTCTCTCTTTTGCACTCTTATAATTTGGAAAATAATTTAAAAAATTATTATTTAAGAATAAGCACCACAGCGACATTTTCACTATGCATGAGGACAGAGTTTGCAAAAGTTATTTTTCTGTACTAAGACTCCGAAATATCTGAAGAGCTGCCATTGTGTGGAAGACGGAGTGAGCTTACTTTGTGTGGCTCTGGAAGGCAGGACCCGAATTGCTAGATCCAAGTGACAAGAGCTCCAGGAAAAACTCACTGACTGCATGAGCTGCCTGACAGCAGAAGAGGAGTTCTCAGAGCCCCTTTGCTGGAAATTTCTCAAACTGAGGCTGGATGCCCACATGTCAGGGGGCTTAAGTGGCGAACTTCCCATGCTGGACCAGATGCCTCATGGCATCAAATTGGTACCTTTCTGTGATGCTACAGCCTGTAAGATCCTGGGGGTCACAGTTAAAAAAAAAAAGCTTTGTCAGAAAGGGTGCCATAGCAGCATTAAACAGCCCCTGCACCAGAGGCTGTCCAACTTCAGAAGCTAAGCAGGGTTTGCCCTGGTTAGTACTTGGATAGGACCACCACAGGGTACCAGATAGTATAGGTTCCGTTTCAGAAGAAACTGACCAAAAGACCTCTGAGGATTCTTTGTCAAAGAAAAGCCAGTGAAATTTGTGGGGCTCCTTGAAGACACACAAAGCAAAGGGGCCCAAGTTTCCCCAGGACTGGGAGCAGAAACCTTTGCCTGCTTCCTGTGGGTCTCCCAGCCTAAATCTATGAAGAAAGTCCTCCAGACTAGACTCCCCCTATCCTGTCGCCCAATTGTGACCAACAACTTGTACACCCCACAAGAGACAAAGTCTTCTGACTCTGAACAATGGTCTAAGAAAAATGGGACGCACAAGTGTTTCAGACCCAAAACAACCTCCTTGCCTTTGCCCAGGCAAGTCTTCTGCCTCTATGGGGTCTGGGGCCTTGGTGGGTCTCTCTTCCAACCCCCCCACCCTCCCCAGTCCCCCAACCTGCCCAGGCTAGCAGCCCCAAGCTCAGGAGGCTGCTGCTTTCCCCTCAAGACGGACTCCTCAGGTGCCAAAGTCCCAGAAATAAGGAGCAGACATCAGCCAGACTCGCCACATTCCAGATGCAAACAGATTCAAGTTTAATTATTAATTATGCTTTTTTAAAAAATAATTCAGATCGAATATCCATTCATCTCTGAGATCCTCAGTCTCTCTCAGCTGGTGGCAAAAAGAGATGGAGGATCTGAGAGATGAACAACAAGGAGTGCTGCAGTTGCCACCACAAAGAAAGAAGCAGGCAGCTGGCAGCAAAAATGTTTCGTAGCCTGAAGGCTTTTGGATTTCTGGATAAGGAGACTCAACCAGTATTGTTGTTCAATTCTTCCTTAATTTTTGCAAAATAATGGTTTATCTTGCTCTTTTAAAAAAAATTACCATCAGCTGCCTTGAATCCCCTCTCAGGAAAAAGGTGGGATATAAATTCAATAAATAAATTAACAACTCAGCCACGGCAAAGAGGAGATGGCCAGACAAGAAAAGGGGAGCTGCCACCCGTGCGGTTCGACATCCACAATGCGAGAGGTGGACACGGAAGCCAAGAGAGATGCGGAGGCCCCAGGGCCAGCTCGCAGGAGCGAGAGAGGGAGGGTGGTTTCTTTGTTCGCCCTTTTCTCTGCTGGGGCCATCTGCTTCTGAGATACACAGGAGGTGTCGGGGCTGAACCGTCTCCGCACTCCCCATCCCTCCTGTACCCTCAAACTCAGCCCCTTTATCCCACAAGGCTGGGGCCCCAACACCACCCAAAGGGGTAGGGAAGCGGAGGCAGCACTAACACGCTCTGCCTCCATGGAAACAGCCCACTAAAGAGCTTGGTCGGCCTCAAACAACTCCTTTCCCTTTTCCGCGCCAGCCACACAGCTCGAACTCCGGCAATGGACGCACACAGCACTGTCAAGGAAGTGGGGAAGTTCACCAGGAGGGATACCCCGACTCAAGGGGAGGCAAAAACAGGGCAGCTCCGACTCTTCCCTGGACTTTCCCGCGATGCTCAGGGCAGCACAAAGGGGAAGGCACCCTTTCTTTTCCCAGGTTTCTGACCGAGTCAGGCTAGAAAGTGGTGTGGGAAAGCTGCTCAACATCAGGAGTAATTCTTGGAGCAATGGGTTGGTTGGAAAGCTTTTGGCCCCAGGAAACCTAGAGAGCCAGTGAGGGTCTACGACTGTGGGCAGCCTCAGGTGCACCACACACTCTCAGCCCCAGAAAACCCCATGACAGGGTCGCCTTAGGGCTGCCACAGAGTCAGAACTGATGTGAGAGAACACACCGGCAACAACCTACAGCCTCAAACTGGGAGGTGAGAGGAGTTCAAGGGGAGAAGGAAGGAGGGAAAAGTTTCCCCCGAAAAACAGAAAAACATAGCTAGCTGGGAGACCAGGTGCTGTAGGCTCTATTCCAGGGGAAGGAACTGGCAAAACTACCCCTGAGGATTCCTTGCCTGTGAAAACTCTATGAAGTTTATGGGGTGCAACTGGAAGACATATGCACACACACAGAGCTATCTGGGATCCCTTTGTGAGCTTGCAAATCAGGGGCACAGTAGAGGCACTGCTTGGAACACATATCCTTCCCCTACACCTTCCCTTCCCTTTGCAGAGGCTCAAGAAAAGCTGGGGGGGGTCCTGCTGGGCAAAGGGCAGCTCCTGAGGGTGACTTGATGGCCCTTGATGTCTTCAGATTCCCTAACCATTTTCTAGCCAGAGAAAAGCAGCTTCTGGGAGGATGAATTCACACTTTAAATTCACAGAGTACAACAATAAAGCTTCTCCCAGATTTTTCAGAACAAGACGTATGTTTTGAAGGGGGATTTGTGGCAGTCGGGGAGGGTCCAGAAAGTCCTTTGTGGAGAAAAATGATTCCCTCCTCCCGAAAAAGCAAGGGCGACTGCCTGGTTTACTGGGAGATCCCAGCCCCTAACGAAAGAATTACGCAGCATCATGGCACTGCTTCTCCTTGGCACCAGCAATGGGGTGAGATTCCTAGGCAACAAGTCTGCGCCGTGGGGTTTCACAGATCTTGGAAGGAATCCCTGCAGAAAAGATCTCAGCAGCCAAAAGTCACTCAGAGGAAACCACCACGATCAAAGTCATTTGCAGGCTGGCTGATCACAAGAAAGCAGATCTCCAAATGTTGCTTCAGATTTCAACCTGTAACCCCCCCCCACCCGACTGGAGAGGGGGTGCTAGAGAAAAACAGAGAGGGGCTTCTGTGCTACTGGAGGGGGGGCAGATGTGCATCTGGGATATAAAGATAAAAACAGAAAATGACAAAACATGCAACAGCCGGAGGTGCTTTCACCTCACACGAGGCAGATTCTAAATAAATCCCGATCCTGCAATTACTTAACGATCCTGGTTAGTTCAACAGGAGTATTAGGTTGCTGTCTGGTCTGCAAAAAGGCTATTAAAAACCCATAAAAGCATTTGAAAATGCGGATGAAATGTTTTATTAGTTGGCAGGGTCAATTAAAAAAAGAGAGAATGAGAGCGAGGGAGAGAGCGCTGAGGCGTAGGGAGCAAAACCTGGCGTGTGTGCATACACACGCACACCCCTCTCTCCCATTTGCCAACGGAGGCATCTGGGAAGAAAGAGGCGTCCTCCCAGCCTTGGATCCGGGGATTTTCCAGCCAGCCCAGAGAGGCTCCATTGAGGGAAAAGACAGGCCTGCCAGCCACTGCTATCACCATCTGCCGAAGGAATGAGCAGAGGGGCAGAGTTCCAGTCCAGCGGCCAGGGCTCTAGGACAGCCGTGCTCTGGCTGCTTCCCTACACACTCTTCTCCCAAGTTCAAATCGCCATTCCACTCCCACAGGGCACACTGAAGGAAACAGAGCAAAAACAAAGAACACAAAGCAAGTGTGACCAACTGGCTGGTGGCAAAACTGAGGCCTTTCCCTCATGGGAGTCATGGTTCTTGAAGGAAGCCCATGTGTCCAATGGCATCAACCCCCAAATCTCTCTTCCATAAAGGCAGCCCCCCCCCAACACACATAGCTCCTCAATAGCAGGGAAGAGCACCACCAAGCAGGAACCTGGTACCAAGAGGAGTCCGGCTGCTCTAGAATAAAGGGCAGCTCAGACACCCTGAAGGCAGGAAGCAACACTCACCCCCCTTCTAATGCTGAGAAAGGCCAAAACATGGCACGTGCTGTGGGTCAAAAAGATGGCTTCATCTGGGCTCCAATTTCACACGCACCCCCATTTATGCTCTCCGGTCACTTTCCTTTTGCACAGGGAGTTTCCGTCCCTTGAACTGGATCGGCCCACGTTGCCCAAGTCCGGTCTGCTCTGATCAGTGGGAAGAAAGCCCTCAAGGGGTTAGGCGAACCCCTGTCCCAGCCCCATCTGAGGACCCCTGGAACTCCCTCCTGTAGTGCCCAATCTCAGCACTCACCTGACCCTGTGCTGTTTCATTTCCAGAATCAAGTGAGTTCCACTGGGTTCACTGTGTTCCACCCAACACCCATTTATTTATTTGACTTGAATCCTGTCTCAGTTCCAAGCACCCTGCAATCTTCTAGCTTGCATTACACACCCACCCCCACACTCCAGTTTCCAAAAAGGTTGCCTCGATGGCTGCAGAAGGTTTATGAAAATCTAAATGCTGATATTTGGGGGTGGAGGAGGCAAGGGACATCTCTGTATTCGCCTTAATATTATAAGCAATATTGTGACACCCCTCCCCAAAGCAACTGCACAGAGGAAACATTCCCTACCATCCCATCCCAGTTGTGAAGGAAAGGGAGCTGAAGAAACTCCTGCTCAACCAGAAAAAAAAAAGGATAACATTATAGGGCTATACCCATTTAATCCCAACAAGAGAAAACCCACTCAACTGAATTCCCAACATGGCTACTTA